>CM054112.1:77690427-77829173 GCA_028673005.1 Tanypteryx hageni
TTCCGACCTACGCCCCTCGGAAACCAGGCAGCCATGAGGCAAACATCAGCCCCATTACGACCAAAACAAAAACAACCCACGGCCGTGCCTGCGAATAAATCCACAAGGTGTAGGCAGTAGTTAACAGCGTGTCACGAACCGTCTCATCGCTACTCCCGCCAAAGACGTGACGCTTGAATCGGACGGGGAAAGAAAAACGGGGAAAGGGAGGGAAAGAGAGAGAGAGAGGGCCGGGAAAATCATCCAATGAGGAGGGAGTAAGCGAGAGAGAGAGAGAGAAACTTCCCTCCCCGTGCGTACGCATGGGGCTCTCAAGCACGCCTTTCCACCCCTTCCTTCCTATCCCTTTACTCCTAACCCTCCCTCTTCCTCCTCCCCTCCTCCGCATCCCGTACGCCAGCGTAAAACTGCTCTCTCTCACTCCACTCTCGAGCGCCCTCTTTCTCCCTCCCCCTTCTTCGCCTGCCACCCACACACAACGTACAGCCACCCTACTCTCCTTGCCGAGAGCCACCCCCGCTTATAACCACCCTTTTTTTCCATCCACTCTACCCTTCTCCGCCGCTCCCTCCCTTTTGCCTCCTTTCCAGTTGCAGCGGCAGATCGATAGATGGCAGGGGTGTGGAGCAGAGAAGCTGGAGGGAAAGAGGTATTACGTGAGAGGGGCACGTAGCCAAGAGTGTTCAAGGAAGGACGGCAAAAGGTATTTTCTCTCTCTCTCTCTCTCTATACTACTCCGAATTCCTGTGGGAGATGAGAGGATCAAGGAAGAGGGAGAGAGATAAGGTAGAAAACCGCCTTTCTCCTTCCTCCTTCGCCCTTCTGACGAGCATCGAGCCCCTTTATATTTATATAAATACAAAAGGGGCGGGATATAGGTGTCGTTTCACGTGCCACACAGGACCCTTTCTTGGTACCCTTACGCATCTCTCCATTCATTCCTGGAATCCTTTTCCACGTTTTCTCACCCATTTTTCGTAATCCTCACAAGAAAAGAATCCCCCAAAGACGAAAATATCTCTCGCAAGAACAAGACATTGAGGCATTAGCTCTGATTAGTTCTCGAAAATTTCTACGATACAGGAAAGGAAAGAATACGGGAGTAAGTCCTACAAAATCCATTTCCCCTGAGTCATCCACGATTGATCATTCGAAATTGGAAGAAAGGAGAGAAATACAACGATCCTCGCGTACTTCCCCGATTACTCATCGGGGGGATCAGGTTACGGCTTTTATTATCCTCGCCCCAGAAAAATCCGAGTGACACTTCCCGCTTCAGAATGACAATTCTCTCGACGGTGGCGCCTCAACACGGCGCCAAGAGCAAAATATTTCGGACTTCAAAGTTGGAATAAACTAAGAATGGCTCGTTTTGTATAGAATGAATAATTGATTAAAAACTACCGTAGCGCAATGGGAGAAACCTAGGCTACAAAGGAGGACTGTTCGAGTTGTGCCGAAAACACATGCGAACGACATACAAGAAATTCTATTTAATTAACGATTCCTCCAGGAAAAATGTTTTCAAAATCATTTTCCCCACGTTCAGCATACTATTAATTTAATCAAGTCAGTAATAACTTAGAGGGACTTGAATTTTCATGATTTATAATAACGACATTCTTTACGAGAAAACAATAATATACCCAAGTTTTCACAAGTGACCGAAGTAAATTTCCAATTAACGAGTTTTGGAACCAACTGATTTTGTAATAAACTAGGTTTTATCTTAGTATGCCAACATGATCAATATCGACCTCGCTCTAAATAACTAAGATGAAAGATAACCGAACAGAAACCTTCAACTTGAAGACTTTAGTCGGCCTGTATTAATTCGACGACATCCGAAAACGTTTACTGCGTCAACCTTCACTCCAAAAGCCAACAGTTCCCACATATAACGTTTCTACCCCAGGACAAAAACATTTCTAAAGTTGGTTTTCACGACAAGACAATGGGGGTGAGAGGTTGGAGGGAAAAAGAACATGGATTGGAAGACGTGATGACTGAGGGAGTGGCTGATACGGAAAAGAACGAGAAAGAGACGGAAGAGGTGGAAAGAGAAGAGGGAGATAAAAAGGAAACATGTGGGAGTGAAAAGGGAGAAAATGGAGGGAGAAGAAAAAATGGAGGGGAAGAGAAAAAAATGGAGGGAGAGGGGAAAAATGGAGGAGAGGGGAAAAATGCAGGGGGAGGGGGGAAATTAAGGGAGAGGGGAAAAAATGGAGGGAGAGGGGAATAAATGGAGGGAGAGAGGAAAAATGGAGGGTAGAGAGGAAAAATGGAGGTAGAGAGGAAAAATGGAGGGAGAGAGGAAAAATGGAGGGAGAGAGGAAAAATGGAGGGAGAGAGGAAAAATGGGAGGGAGGGAGGAAAAATGGGAGGGAGGGAGGAAAAAAGGGAGGGAGGAAAAAAGGGAGGGAGGAAAAAAGGGAGGGAGGGAGGAAAAAGGGAGGGAGGGAGGAAAAAAGGGAGGGAGGGAGGAAAAAAGGAGGGAGGGAGGAAAAAAGGGAGGGAGGGAGGAAAAAAGGGAGGGAGGGAGGAAAAAAAGGGAGGGAGGGAGGAAAAAAGGGAGGGAGAGAGAAAAAAGGGAGGGAGAGAGGAAAAAAAGGGAGGGAGAGAGGAAAAAAGGGAGGGAGAGAGGAAAAAAAGGGAGGGAAAGGAGAGAGGAAAAAGGGAGGGAAAGGAGAGAGAAAAAAGGGAGGGAAAGAAGAGAGGAAAAAAGGGAGGGAGGGAGGAAAAAAGGGAGGGAGGGAGGAAAAAAAGGGAGGGAGGGAGGAAAAAAGGGAGGGAGGGAGGGAGGAAAAAAGGGAGGGAGGAAAAAAGGGAAGGAGGGAGGGAGGAAAAAAAGGGAGGGAGGGAGGAAAAAAAAGGGAGGGAGAGAGGAAAAAAGGGAGGGGAGAGAGGAAAAAAGGGAGGGAGAGAGGAAAAAAGGGAGGGAGAGAGAAAAAGGGAGGGAGAGAGGAAAAGGGGAAGGAGAAAAGAAGACGGAAAGATAAAAAGGGTGAGAGAAGATGAAGATAGGAAGGAAAGAGAAGAAACGGGAGAGAGGAGAAAATGTTGGGAGGGAGGGAGAAAAAAAGGGAGGGAGGGAGGAAAAAAAGGGAGGGAGAGAGGAAAAAAAGGGAGGGAGAGAGGAAAAAAAGGGAGGGGAGAGAGGAAAAAAGGGAGGGAGAGAGGAAAAAAGGGAGGGAGAGAGGAAAAAAGGGAGGGAAAGGAGAGAGGAAAAAGGGAGGGAAAGGAGGAGAGGGAAAAAAGGGAGGGAAAGGAGAGAGGAAAAAAGGGAGGGAGGGAGGAAAAAAGGGAGGGAGGGAGGAAAAAAGGGAGGGAGGAAAAAAGGGAGGGAGGGAGGAAAAAAGGGAGGGAGGAGAAAATGTTGGGAGGGAGGGAGGAAAAAAGGGAGGGAGAGGAAAAAGGGAGGGAGAGAGGAAAAAAGGGAGGGAGAGAGAAAAGGGGAAGGAGAAAAGAAGACGGAAAGATAAAAAGGGGTGAGAGAAGATGAAGATAGGAAGGAAGAGAGAAGAAACGGGAGAGGAGAAAATGTTGGGAGGAGAACAGAGAGAAATAGTAGAGAAGTGAAAGAGAAGGGTGAAAGAGAAGGGAGAAAGAGGGGGAGAGAAAGAGGGGAGAGAAAGAGACGGGGGAGAAAGAGACGGAAGGAGAAAGAGAAGACAACCCTGACAGGCCCGGAAACACCCACGCACCATCACACGTCACGCGGTCTATAACGCGCTCCCACCCACGCCAGCACACACACACACGCACACGACGGCTAGGGCTGAGAATGGGTGGAGTTTGAGGAATAAAAAGGAAGTGGAAAAAGAAGTCTCGGGAAGAACAAGAAAGGAGTGCAGCGAGGAGGAAAAGGCAGGAAAACAGACTGAAAGGAAGAGCAGGCGGATATCGGATGAGAGAAACAGACGCGAAATAGGACAATCGCCATATCCGGGGAGAGATCAAACAAACGACACGAGTAACTTCTTCATCCTTAAAATGGATAAATAAACTACTAAGCAGCCGTTCTCCGATAGTTAAAAGGGTGGATAGCGTGTCTGTCGCCCTACGCTTACGTTGCGGGATAGAATCCAGATATTGGCGTTATTGTTCCCCGTATTAATAGGGAAATAAATAAGTCAGTGAGTGCTGCGACCTAATAATAAGTGAATCGTCGCAACTCCACCAATTAAGACTACTACGAAGCCGAGAAGCACATATACAGTTAGCTTTCGGTTAAACAACTTAACCGTAATTTTTTTTAACGTATAGCTTGAAAATTTTATGATTCACTATGCATATAAGCGACACATATACGAGTCCTACATCTAATAAGGTCGCTGAAACGTAGTATAGTAGCAATTCTCGGATAGCAAACTTTATGTAATAACGATTCATTACACAATGAAGTACGTATTTTCTTTACTTTCTCGGTATAGAGATAGAAAAACAGAAGGAATAATAGAGAAAAGGATTCACATCGCGAACCTTAAAGCCAAGCAATGGCCAGGAGGAAAAAAGAAATGAACGAGGAAATAAAAAGAAAATTGTACTACTGCGAATCGATGAGGTTAATTAACGCCTTCTGGGGAGAACTACTTCATATCGAACAGGGGATTGAGAAAGAGGGAGGGGAACGTAAGGGAAGAAAGGAGATAGATAAGTCAAACTGGAGAGATAAATAAGTCAAAGTGGAGAGAGAGAGATACCAGCGAAAGCAAATGAAATTGTGAAACAAAACATGAAAATGGGGATTGAAGATAGGGAAAGGGAAGAGAGATGAAGCAGAGTGAAGATAAACAGAGAGGGGAAGAAGAGGTGAAGAAAGAGAGGGAGAGAAAAGATATATAGAGGGACAAGGAGAAGAGTTGTAGAGGGGAGAGAGATGGATGAGAGTGAAGAGGGAGGGGAAGTAAAAAAGAGGGGAAGAGGAAAATGTAAAGAGGAATGAGAAAGGGTGTGTGGGTGGATCTTAGTAGTAAAGGAGGGGTTGGTGTCACATCCAAAGGAGGCGTCCACAGAGGGACCACACCCCTATCCTTTATAAGGAGCGGGCAGAGGACGTGAGCTGCATTTCTCGTAGGGGTGTGAAGGGAAGAGTAGGAGTGGAGAGAGAGAGAGAGCTAGGGGGAAAAGAGGCGGATGCACCCGATGGGAGTGTTAGTGAGAGGAGCTGTAGGGCGGGAAGAGAGTGGGTGGACAAGTTGACGGGAGAGTAAGAGAGAAAGGCAGGGAATAATAACGAAGAATGGAGGGCACGGGATGAGAAGGGATGAGGGAGGATGAGAGGGGAGGAACATTGCCCACGGACGCTTCCTGCCTCGGATATAAATTCAATTACGCCCAGCGCGCAGACAAACTAGCATCAACATTTCATATGCTCGTGTCTATAGGGATGAACTAACTTATATAACTCGGAAGTTGGAGTCTTAAAACAGAGCAACAGAGCATCAACTTATTTATTACTAAATCCAATCCAGGAGACGATAATCGAAGTTGTCTTTGGCTGAAATTAATTGAAAAACTGTATCTCTTCAATAGCCAGAGAAAGGTTGGGTATAACCTTTTCTTTCTCAGAATATACTTTCCTTGAGTCACCACTGATGACGGCTGCTTTGTCCCGCAATGACCCTCTGGTTTTCACAACGCATTGGAGGCACCGGAGAGATACAGTTTGTCAAGTTATTTTATTCCACTAGCACTAGCTGACGAATAACCACTGAGGTCGGCGACTTAGTAGGAGCTCTGCTCTGGTTTATTAAACCAATTCACGTCTACAGGATTTTTTCGTTATCATCTACTGATACATAGGATGAGTTCGATAAAGCATTCTTGAGGAATGAGGGTAAAAACAGCTTCGTTACTCATCCAAAATACGAGTTATTAATGTGACAAAGATGAAGCTCAAAACTGATGAGTTAAAACTATTCTCTTTTATCATAATCCGCGCATAGTTCTCAAGCACGAATTTTACATTTCATAACTTCTGATGGGATGTATTTTTGTTAATATACACTTATAAATTCCATTAAGACTTTCAGGAGTGAGGGGGCGGAACCATCCCGGCATTCCCATCCTTCGCAATGTTATCCACCGGTTTCTTAAGCCGGCGGTGATGTATCCGGTGTAATCTAGTTAACCATAAAAAAAACTATTCAAGAACAACGATCTCCGATATTTCACCGGAAAAAACGACCATCCAATCCCATCACGAATACCGCCGAATGCGGAAAAAAATCCGTGAATAATGGATCGCCTTTCCAAAAACGGGCAGACTTTCATCAAACATTCATCTGGGAAGATTGCTCGATTAAAAATGACACGTAAACAACGGGCACGCGAGTGAAATCGATTCGGAATCCCGCACGCGTTTCTTTTCCTTTTTTCGGCGATCTCTTTTACGCTAACCGGGAAATCAATTTCCGAATCCGACGCCAGATTGGAGACGGACAAATTTTATTCGATACGTGAAGAGCGCGGACGCCACCTGTAAATGTTCGGGTATTGTTTTTTGATGGGTTTCGCGCGCACGGATGGCGGATGCGAAAACAAAATAAACTGCGGTGAAGGAGGTACAAGAACACCTGATTCCCACTCCGAGACTGTGGTATTAAGTTAACCGCAGGCGAAATGGTACGTTAAAAAGTATTAATACCCTAGGATTCGATTGTCGTTCTTCAACCCAGGATAAGTATACAGTACGGTCCAAATAATTAATTTCGGTTGGATGTAGACATATAATCAACATCCCTAATTTGTTCCTCCGGTCGTTTGTCGACCTATGATCGACACACATTTTCTTCGTTTGTGGGAGGTTTGATAATTTCAATACCTGTGCCAATAAAAATTTATAGAAATTACACTTACGTATTTAATTGCCTCTAGGCCCGCAACGCCGACGACTTGGTAGCAGACATTTTTTTAATCGCTCTGATAGGAAAGGTTGTTTTTAAAATTTTTATTGGTGTATTCCAAAGGTTTAATGAAAAAGACTTGACTAAAAAATAATTCTACTTGTACAAATACAATATACGGAGCAGAACAAAACAATACAAACATGACTCAAGGAAGATGCTTTGCGATTAAATAATAATTTGGGAATACTACTTTTGGACCACACTGTGCATACATAGTCGACTATATTATGAATCCAATTACCGCTATATCGAAGAAGCGATTCCCATTACTACTTTAACTTGACAATGACTTGAAGCTGTACAATTGCGATTTAAAAAGGTCCAATTTTGTCTACGTTGATATAGCTTATAAACTTACGCACCTTATAGCATACCGAGCTGTTTACTTATAACAGTAAAATAAATATATTGTTCACCAGGGCAGGCCAAAGGAGAGGAGAGACGGATGCGAGTCATCCAGCACCCCGAAGTTTGGAGAGGTCAATTATTCAAATATGGGGTGTAAATTTTGTATAAACATTTACTAAAAACACTTGCCAAATTGATTTTCAATTAAAAAGAAATACGCCGAAAAAGTTATAATTTTAAAACTGGAAGCCTCATAAAATCACAGAATTGTCTACTGAGTACTGTAACGGTTGTTGTATACTTACAGCTTAAAAACGTGTTTTTATACTTAGTTTATTGTATGTATGTATGTATGTATGTATGTATGTATGTGTGTATGTATGTATGTGTGTATGTATGTATATATGTATGTATGTATATATATATATATATATATATATATATATATATATATATATATATATATATATATATATGTGTGTGTGTGTGTGTGTATAATTTTTTGTTATTATAATCAGAACCTGTAATTAAAAAATTGATTAAAAATTAATATTTCGTTCATTATTACTATACACATCTCGTTGGGCCTCTATATGGATATTCGCATTCGGGCCCCCTTCGGTGCCGACCCTGCTTTTCACCAACATTTAAATAAATAAATGGCATTCCTAAAATTTAAATTAAATAAAAAAACACGAAAAAACACGACTCGCAGCCATTACATCCAAACGCCTTATTGTCTTATCCTTAATACTATGCACCCCTCACAGCACGTATCTTATGCAACCCCTACAACATTAACATTGAATACGCGTAAAAGCTACAAATAATTACGAAGGGCGAAAGAGAAGTTAGTTTTGAAGTTTTTCCGCAACGATGGGCAACCGCGTAGGACCCTTGAGATAACACGTGGAACGGTAATAAGTGATAACTTGGAGGGGGACTCTGAGAACTATGAGAGCGGGAGAAGGATATAGAGAAAGATCTTGATGCGTTTCCGTGCTTGAGGACCATAAAGGGCTCTCAGGGAGAGTGATGTGGGAATAACGAAGGAGTTGGGAAGGGGTGTTAAGAAGGGGGAGAAGGCACACAATGGAGATCTCGAGGAATAGAAGGGACTACACAGACTCCTCTCTAAAACCTTTTGGAAAGCAATGGAGGTGCCGGTGAGTGAGGGATTCCACGCATGGGGATCAAAGCGAGATTAAACCAGGAAAAAGGGAGAGAGAGAGACATGAGAAGGTGGCAATTTAAGCCGAATGAATGATGACTCACCGATTCATAAAGAAGAATTATTGACGGCAAAATGAACGGAAGAAAAGCGTGCTATTTTTCCCTCTGGTGACGAAAGAACGCTTATTAAATCAGCCGAATAAATTAAACTTTCACCCACCGATTAGTAAAATTGCCACTCGATCTTCCGGGGTATATGGAAATAGTATCCTGTTTGTTAAGCACGACAATTTTGTCCACGAATGTGCAACTATTACTCTGCTTCGGAGATTGCTAACAATAATAACAAATGAATAATACACCACCAACAAAATGGCCAAAAGTCAATAAAGAAATAAACGCTAACCTATTGTAAAAAACTATAAGATACCCTCCGTTTTCCCAACGCAAATTAACAATTCCGACGAAATAAAACAATTACGTCTAGTGAATGATCGAATTCGGCTAGTCTGAAAGATAACAACCATGCCGATGTCGCCTGAAAGAACGATCTTCATCACCGAAGGGGATGGTTACGTAACAAAAAGGCGCCAGCCGGCATTTCCCTATAGTCACCGAACTATTCCGAGAATCGCGTTAACAAAAACAAAGGCCGATTTAATGGAGCTATCGCGCCAAATCGGAACGGAAGTGAGACGAAAAAAGAAAACACGCATCCATCTATGCAGGAGTCGCAGTCACCCGATGAGAGAAAACGGGCCTTGTTCGATCAATCAAACCCGAGATCGCTGTAAATTCAAACGACCATTATGACCGTAGAAGGATGTACCATTCAAACAAACAGGGACGAATTTCGCCGATATAGGCAAGTATAAAGGACGAATGAGCGCATTAGGTCGAAATGGAAAAGGTAATAACGTGGCATTAAGCTAGACTGGGAAATTCGTGATATAAGTATCGACTTTCATTTTCATCCGATAGTTGGCGCCATCATAGACCGAAAAAGAAAACCCTGATAACGCCGCTACTGTCCTGGTTTATATAGTTCTCAAGCGGTTTCGGAAACCTTTCTATAAGTTGTCAGTCAGGAGGCTTGCGTTCAACACCAATTTAATATTAACAAATTAGAGATGCATATACCATGAAGTTACATTATTTATTCAAATTTCCACTACAGCGCGAAAATTACAGAAAAAGTCCTTTTTTATATCTTAAAGCTAAATCGCATAAAAATGTCTTCACTGGATGAAAGACAAATTCTTTTTAAAACTTATTAAAACTGCGCCTATAACGCAAAAATTTCACAAAAAATCCTTTGTCTTAACGCTAAATCGCATAAAAATTTCTTCACTGAATGAAAGGCACATTAAAAAAAACGCTAAGCGTAATCCAACCATAAGATACCTGCATTTTAATAACGCCCGCTTTTAATCGGATGACATGTCCAAACTAATATCATAAGCCCTAATATGCAACATGCACAGTGAAATTAAAAAGCGCACGTTAGCCTTGGATCAACGAAAAAATTAACTTTCGCATTTCCCAGCTACGTTATAAATGGCAAAACCAACCCCTTAAAACGAACGACGGCAGTAATTAACTAAGCAATAAACGACACGAGGCAAAGCGGTTGCTTCACAACCCAACCACACCCATACCGACGGTAGAGACGGACGACGCTTGCGACCCAATCCTAATTCCTCCGCGCGTAACGACGGAGTTATTACGAGCTGTTTAACTCCCATTTTTGAGCTGCGCATCGAAATAAACCCCATTTACCCTCGCGAGTAAGCCACGCTCGCCTTCCCGAAATAAAAAAATCAACAGAGAACTGGTGGATGAGGAGGAGCAGAAAAGTGCCGAAAGAGAAAAACCCTTTCAGGATATGATTTTAGTGGGAGATGGTTAGCGGATGGTACCAGAGAGAGAGAGAGACGAGAAAGCGAGGAAATGGGGAGGGGCTGGCATTTGAGATTAGCAGCTCTCTCGCTTGGTAATTACGAGGCGGTGAAGTGGAGAAATGGGCGGCGGGGAGACCGGGAAAAAGGGAGAGAGAGAACGTTTCCTGGAGAGGTGCGGAAGAAAGGAGGAACGGGAACATAAAAAACATTAGGATGACAGAATGCGAGGTTGAGAGAGAGGGGGGGAGGCGTAAAAGAAAAGACAGCGCAGACGTTGAAACCTCCTGGTATGGAGAGAAAGGGGAAGACCAGAAAGATGGTAATTAAGGAGGGAGAGAGAAGCGAATGGGGGAATCAGAAAGAGATATATAGGGAAAGAGTTAAGAAGGGGTGACTAAGAGAAAGAAGAAAAGGGTTGATTCGAAACCCCCGCGGGAGGGTTGGATGCATTAAGACTGCTGAGTGGATTAGCGAAAGAGAGAGCTGAAGAAGTTTCGGATTCCATTATTCAATTTAGTCGGCCGTCGTCCCATATGTATGGATGTATGTATGTATCGCAGAGCCGGGACAAGACTAAAGGCGCAGCACTTTTAGGGGCGCGATAAATGACAATTTGAAATTTAAAGTGTGACGTTTTATATTATAAAATTGAGTACTGTATACTTTCCCAAGGAGGGGAGCATAATTCTCAAGCCTTGCTTATGGCGAAAAATGTCATGTCCTGGCTCTATATGTATATACGAGTTGTCGGTGCTTGCATACTGCAAGCGAGTAAAAAATCACCATATACCAATATCGTAACTCGTAAATAAACCAACCCGACAGTATTTGAACTACCCATTTAAATAAGATAATAGATTTCATTTTCTGCGAAATTAATTCATCTATCAGGAATTTCTAAATTCTCTGGCAATCGTCCAAGTTTTCAAACTTCAGATTTCATGGCTTAGATCGCAATGTTTCAGCAATAACCATAATCATCATGAAGACAACAGCCTATATGTTCCACTAAAATTTATGTAAAAATTAAAATATTCTTTGTTTTAAGATTATGGCATCATCATCCGCGCATTTTAGTACGTATCCGGATAAAAAATTAATTTAACATTATAACATTATCATATTTATATGTCGTTGGCTGAAATCAAATGGATTATAATGCAATATAAACATTAAATCAATGCTCTTGAAGAATGGAAAATGCATTCCCATTGAAAGGCATTGGGATCGTTGCTATGGCAGTTAAAATTTTTAATTGTTGAAAACCGAAAAACTTTTCATAATTTTACGATTAAAATCGAATTTTTACGTAAATTCAGCATGATTTGAATTCTGTCTTCAGGAGAAAAAAACCCCATTTTTTCTTCCACGGTATGGTGCATGTCCCGACTTTGTATCTTAATTGTAAATAATTTTAAAAAGCAATTTTATATAGCCATTCAGTTTTCAATGCTTTTCTTATGGGTGTTTAAAATTGGACGTTGGGGTCAAAAACACCTTAAAAATAACATTTTCTGGAATTTCGGATTTTTTCCTGTGGATATACCCAACGACCTATATTCATGTAAAAAGTAGCTATTATAATGATGTTACGCCGAATCCGTGACATTGCTGAACCCGGGAGGTAAAACCGATCGGCAGACAGTCGGACGGACGGTGAACAATATAAATTATTTTCCTGTGATCTCCTTGTTAAGACAAACTACTTTCGCATTAAAATTTTTCTTCTATATTTCTTAGTTTCCGAGATACAGAGCGTGAGAAACAGCAGAGAGACGGACGGACAAAGAACAATAACAACAATTTGTTTTAATTTATTCAGTATTTTAAGTGTTTGCCCAATTCGTGGAATAGGCATAATTATCTTTGACCAATTCACGAACGAAATAGGCACTAAATTTGCTTATTTCACGAAATGGATAAAGCTGTTGCCTATTACACGAATTAGGGAAAAAAGCTGCTCATTTCACGGATTCGGCGTAACATATATAAAGGGTGTAACAATTGTCCATTCTCGTACATAGATACGAGAAAATTTTCCTATTTTCTGATCGTGATTAACTTTTATGCACCACTCAAGTCCGTTGTTTACGAGTCAATATCTCAAACGTCCCAGCAGTAAAAAGAAAAAAATACAGATCAGTGTAAAAGCATTAGCTTACAACGGCGAGTACAGATGTCAGTGGCTGCGTGGAATGCAATATGATCACATGCCGTACAAATTAATTAGTAATTTAATTGTATTAATTTGTTATGTATAATTGAAACAATTTCCCCGCATAATTCTGCTATATCTTATTTCCCTAAGATAACGAACTTTTGTTACACCCTGTAAATCAAATGTAAGAAGGAATTATATGGTCCAATTTCGGCCTTAACAAAGTCGTTTGTCTGTCTTTATACACATCCATAGCGACCTACTATAATGTATAACTTATCCTCGGGAAGGAGCTATCGAAATTGGCCCTTGAGGGGCCATTTTGCGACGACCCGGTTATAAAATGCGATCCTTGCCCCCGCAAAATTGGTCGACTTTTATTTTTATTTTTTTAAACGCCGGCCTTCCGGATAAGGAGCGAGAAGAGAAAGCGAAATCGCGGAAACGGTCGTAACGCGGGCAATAATCTCGCTCGGCAATAATAACAAAAACACGACTACCTGCGACGCGAGAATTCAAGCGATGAGTTCGGAGCGGAAAATAAGTGCGAAGCCGTTAAAGCCGTTAACGCCGCCGTGTGAAAGAATTTGATACGCAAATTGAGAGTTTTGCGTCATTTAACGAGTTGACAGATTACAAAAGATTGCCAAGCCGTGGGTGCATCACGCATTATTCGCCCTCTACTGCCCAATGTTAAATTAGCACGCAAGTTTTAATCGACATGATAACTTTCCCTTGGCATTAACTATCTATGCTTTGGTCTAACATAACCTCAATGCCAATTCTCAAAGGATGACAAATGTTAAATTTTATAACCTAGAATAGTGGTTTACAAACTGTGTGCCTAAGCTGATTTTTAGGGGTGCCGCGAAAACTTTGTTTGGTGAAGAAATACGCGATTTGGATGTTTGAAATTTCTGGCTAAACAACCTATTGGATTATTATAGCGATTTGGGTGTGTCGATAGGTAATTAGGGCAATGAGTCTTCCTCTAATAAATTGAATAATTGGTGAAGTACTAAAGAATGGATGGGTCCAAAGATTGCAATATTCGTGTGTAAAAATATTAAAACCTTTTATCAAAGTTGGGATGCCGTGAAATTGTTTACCGTTGAAAGGGTGCCGTGCCTACAAAATATTTGGGAGTCACTGACCCACAGATAATAAATTTATTTAAAAAAAAATCGATTATTTGGACAGTCGAGGGCGAATGCTAACTTTCATGGAGGAACAACTAGAAGTTCTGTCTCGCAACACTTAGAGGTTCGAATCCCGCCAAGGGAATGGACGTATTGGCCATTATTACTCATAATAAGGTTTACGTAATCGGCCATGGGTGCTACTAATGAACTGCCTATTAATATACGAACAGATGAAAGCGAAAAACAAACAGACCGCAAATGATTACCAGATAAACACCGCATAATAATAATATCAAAAACACCACTCCATTGCCGATTTCCATAAATCCGAGAAAAATCTCCCCTTATTTTTCTTGACGGCATAATCCCTTACGTGCGCTATGACGAACGACCCAACATACGCATAATAAAGCCATCAAGGGAGAAGGGGATCCTTAATAATGGGAACGATTTCACCAAGCGTGCCACGACGCCCTCTCGAGGGTTTGCATGCATCTCGGCGCAGTTTGCACGCAAAACCAGACGCGCCGAAAAAAAAACCGCGCGCGCACGCCCTCCGAAACCACTGCTTCAAACGCACTATAAATATTCGACATAAATTACGCTCGGGCGAGTGTGAGCGTTCAGGAATGCGTGCGTATAATAGTCGTCGTGGGTGGGGGGGGGAAACAACCGAGTCTTCCCCAAGAGTACCACTTAACCAGATAACTGAAACCATACTCGTTCACGCCTACCTCGATCATCTTTTTATGCTTGGCATGCTCTTGTCAAAAAAACTTCGCCGCCCGCCAAAACACGTGAATGACCTGGGACGTACAGGCCACGGATTGATACTCTTTAATGGTCACTATTTTTTCCTCCTAATTCCGCAATTACGCCAGGTGTTCACCTTTTTTTCTGCACGCACATGGGCGGATTTCCCATTAGGAGCAGTAGGAACATTCAGAGGGAATCCGGCATTCTAGGGCCAATGGAGTTCTACGAGTCCCGTCATTTTTTTCGCGTATTGACAACACTAATAACTTGTCAATACGCGAAAATATTAATAACTTCAACAATAAGTTCTATTAATTATTAGCAAAAAATCAAAGCCATCGCCAATAAATACTTAAATCGCCGTTTATATTTCTATTGGTTTCATTTTCCTGGACAATACGTATGTCAGCCGTAGACAGAAGGGGGACGCTGAGGACTATTTGTGCCTAAGGACGCGTGATGTGTAAATCCGGATCTGTGTACGCATGCCAAATCTCCTTGAAATAAACCACGCGGAATCTTTTAAGAACAAGGACTAGCATATATTGCGCGGTGATCTAACGAGAATTAGACACGCATCGCATTATATCATGTGGGAAATATGGTGACTCGATAACCGCGAGTTACGTGAGCGTTTAAATTAAACTATTCCGCACGAGAAGGGAAAGATGCGCACCAGGTTAACTCGACCGTTATATACGTCCCCAGGAGTTACCTAGATCACATGACGATCCTAAACCATAAGGTGAGCTCAAAAATTCATTCTTTATATTTAACACGACAAGAGCGTAACTTTCGACTTGTCTTCCACTTCTTGATTTCGGGGCAAAACCCGCGTGGTTATCCCCGAACATGCCGCGGCAGGAATCGAGAGAAGCCGCATTCTCGGATGGATCTAGAGAAAGAGGTTAGCGGGTTCGTAGCCGGATGGAGGAAGAGCGCGGCAGGGAAAAAAATGAAACGAGGCGAACGCAAGCTCCGCAAATAAAAACGGAAAAGCTCTACGAAAAAAATTAAAACGAAACTATGACCAGATCGGATGACTAGGGAATGCTTGCACGTTTTATTTCCGAAGGAAATATTTGAGGAGGAGGAATAAGTCCTACATATAAGGAGAGAAGGAGGAGGAAGGAAAGAGTCACGTGGAGATACGCACCAGAAAGAACGAGGCTAAGGCCTCTGGGTCATCGCAAGGGTTGCTAAAAACCATCGGAATTTTACGACCGCCGTTAAATTCCACGGACGATTTAACGAGTTGATGGCGCACGTAATATGAATGATGTGCATAAATATTGCAGTATTATGTAAAATAAGGTCCGATTCACGTCACTATGCATACTTTGCGTGCTATTTAGCTTTAGATAATTGAATGAACTCAGCGGAATATTATAGTTGGACAGAAAATGCCGCTTTAAAAGAATTGAAATTATAATAGGTGAAGGCATCGGAGCATTCGTGCACAGCTCGAATTAAAAGAGGGAATTAATTTTCCATCATTAACGTCTAGATTTGGAAAGACCAGCTGGATCTGGGGTATCCAACTAAAATTACAAGAATACATAGGTACGTGAGGTCGCATGTTATACAAATAAACATGAAAATTTTGTCAAAATTTAGAAACAAATGACTTGAAATGTCATGAAAAATGCATCATACAATTCCGAAATATAAAACATTTACATTAAGCCTCGCATTTATTTGTAACATGCCGATTGCCCGATCCATAATTTCCATTTCACCTACATAATTTAGAATCTAAATAAGGAGCCACATGCTTGAGGTCCTTTAGCCAGATGGTTCCTAAATCGGGAAGAGTGTATAAACGGAAATTAGACGATCGCATCCACGCGCACGCATAAAATCAACTCCTACGGTCGAAAGGAAAAAACCGGTAGATTTAAAAAAATCCTTTATAGGTTGGCGATCGTAGCGCCATTACAGTGGTGGTCTCTCGTGCCCTACTATGACAAAAATAAAACCTTAAAAATTCCAGGCGACCGCCAGTGCGAGACAAACAGCTTTATTTATATTGACCCCGTGCCAACAATACCACCGAAAACTCGCGAAGACTTCCGCCCGTCTTGAGAGATATGCAGACGAAACCTGCACGAGGGAGGTCTCGGTCGTCTATTTCCGCGTCCGCGTGACAAATATCGAGAACGACGCAATAAATTACATCTTTTCCGAAATTAAAGCGAGTTTTACATTTTTTCCTTTCCGAGTTTCCGCGGAAAGGGTCAATGATTGAATTCGTACCTTGTATTGCCGATATGAATCCAATGCAGCGTGTATATCTTTACCTATTACGTTTTGCAAAACATTTAAATTATTGCATTAAGAGAAGTCACTCAAATTTATATACAATGTTGAGCAAGCAAAACATCTCGACTTCTTCAAGGGTCGTGAGCATGGGCATTATGACTGATAGGTATTGATTGATTATTCATTAAAATTGGTGAAATGATTTTAATCAGCAGAACATGTGCACAACTAAGATTCCAGCTTCATTAGTAAAAATGCCTTTTTCCTGGATTGATTATGTATTTAGATGAATCTGTGACGCTCTTCGTTCCCTTCTTGGAACCCTCTTTCACTTCTCTTCGACTAAAACCCCAGGACGTCATAGAAGTCGGCAAGAAATCCCGACGCCATAGCTAGATATAATCCGTACTGAAAATACGATCAACACACCCGATTTCTACCTTAATTCCAGAAAGAAGCATCAACCTGGGCATTCACGAACCAAAAAAAGAAGTGAGGAACATTTAAACTGGCTCATTCTACTCGCGCGAACAGGTCGTAAAAGGAAGAAACTCTTCCCAAGCAATTCAGGTAGGACAATACTCCAGCGTCGTACCGGACCGAAAACTTCGTTTTTTTACGGACCGCGAATTAAAAACGTCGGGACTGACCTAGGCCGCCCAACCTTCACCGAAAAAAACCGGCCTCCTTACGTCCCCGGACCATCCCGGCGCGGACTCGGAAGTTCGAATGAAAAAAAATAAACAAATTTGCAGCGGAGAAAAAGGGATGCGATCTCTGAAAAATCCCGGACGAGCGTCCCGGAGGAGGACGACTCTGCATTCCAACCCTCTTTATCCATCCTACTGCTCCACCTCTTCTTCCAACCCTCCGCGCCACTCACTCGCCACCTCCGCCGATTCCGACCAGATCCTCCCCTCTACTGACGGCCCCTTGCCTCATCCCCTCTGCGAGACCCAGACTCGAGCCTCAGGAATCCGGATACGGCAGTGGGATGAGGCGAGGAGGGGCTGACGGTTAGTAGGGGAAGGAGAGAGAGAGAGAGAGAGAGAGGGCGATCACCCCAGAGAGGGCATTCTGCGGACCTCCCGCTCCCAGAAGGATCGAGAGGTTGGTAGAGAGCTAGAAGGGGATCAAGAGAGAGAAAAAGAGGGAAAAATAGAAAGAGAGGGGGGTGGGAGAAAGAGGGGAGGGAGAAAGAGGGGGAGGGAGAAAGAGGGGGAGGGAAAGATAGGGGGAGGGAAAGATAGGGGGAGGGAGAAAGAGGGGGAGAGGGAGAAAGAGAGGGGGAGGGAGGGAGATGGGGAGGGAGGTAGAGGGAGTGTAAGGGAGGTAGAGGGAGTAAGGGAGGTAGATAGATAGATAATCGTCTTTATTCGGGCGAAATTTAGACCAGGGAGGGAGTAAGGGAGGTAGAGGAGTGTAAGGGAGGTACAGGGAGGGTAAGGGAGGTAGAGGGAGGAAGAGGGAGGGTAAGGGAGGGTAAGGGAGGAAGAGGGAGGGTAAGGGAGGGAGAGGGAGGGTAAGGGAGGTAGAGGAAGGGTAAGGGAGGTAGAGGGAGTGTAAGGGAGGTAGAGGGAGTGTAAGGGAGGTAGAGGGAGTGTAAGGGAGGTAGAGGGAGTGTAAGGGAGGTAGAGGGAGTGTAAGGGAGGTAGAGGGAGTGTAAGGGAGGTAGAGGGAGTGTAAGGGAGGTAGAGGGAGTGTAAGGGAGGTAGAGGGAGGGTAAGGGAGGTAGAGGGAGGATGGGGGACGAAGGAGGAGGAGGAGGAAAGAGGGCGCTATGGGAAAGGAGGGAGGGAAGAAGAGAGAAAGTTACGGAAGGAGAAGTAGGAGAGGGTGAGAGAGATTTAGAGGGGGAGGAGCCATATCTTTTTCCGCCCTTTTCGCCCAACCGAAAAAAGAGGAAGAAATTGAACAACGATAAAAAAGAGAGGATAGCCCCAACGCAGCCTTACTCTTTTTTCCCCATCCATCTATCCCCCCCTTTCTCTCTCTCTCTCTCTCCATTTTCCCAACGGACCTCCTATTCAAGCCCTCCCCTATCGCCCGAAGGAGAGAGAAAGGAAGAAGGTATGATTAAGGTGGAAGAAGGTTTTGTATGGACGGCCTTCGGAATTTTTGCGGGACTTATACTGCACGCCAGAGAGGTTATCGGAGTAGGCGGTCCCGCCAAGATAAACCGAGAGGCTCGAAATATTTCGCGAACGTCCATCCATTCATCGCTGGATCCGCTCCTTGAATAACTCCAGGGAGTTTTGGGAAATGTGGACGAAGAGATCTCCCTGCTGCGTTCGTTGGTTACGGTCGTGGTAGCGATGAATCGGGCATGTTCGCGATTTTTTTCACGGCTAATCGGATATCGGAAATTTTAAACCAGGGCAGACTGACCGATTCGACATTGCGGATCGGAATATATTACTTTAATTCGTTCGTAAAAGAATCCGCTTAAAAACTCAATTTATTCGAAACCGTGTAAAGGCCGTCATTATTGATTTGATGGAATTGATCATCCATAACTCGACCTTCGGGTAAAGACAAAAAAAAACTGAGAGATCATCAAATCTTCGGAAAAAATCTTTCTAACGCGCCATAATCTCGTTTGTTTTCTTTATACCGAATTGGAAGCTGCCAATGCTTCGGCGGGTCGGATAAGAGTTTATATAGAAATAATATGTTGCCCATCAAAAATGACGGGTTCAAATTAATAAAAAACGGAATTTAAATTTTTAACTTAAAAAAATATTTTAACTATCACTATGTATATTGATTTTGTTTCTCGCAGCTGTCCGGTCGCCAAGATAAACAAATTTTGAGGTAAGATAGGGGAAGGCTTTTTCCCTTGAGACAACAATCTGAGCAAGTTTTGACAATTACACTGTCGTCAAAGAAGTTGTCGTTGAAATTAAAATATTGCCCAAAAATGTGACTTATTAACACGAGCAATTTCTATCTGTAGGTGGAAAATGATAAATAGAATAAGATCGTAGATGATCTTAGGTCAGTTTTTTCTAATGTTAATTTCCATAAGAATAGAAGCCTGCACGTCGAAAAGGAGGTAGGAGAGGTGAAGTCATTGGGACAACAATATGAGATCGAGTTTTGACAATTACATCGTCAAGGTATTTGACAAAACGACGCAAATAAGAAGCTACGACGCGGGAATGACGCTAACGACTTTGAGCTACACAGCAAAACCAAAAACGATAATTCGGTACGCAAAACTTCCGAAAAAGGTCCAAGTCCGAGAACAGACGGAGTAAGGATTTTAATCTTGGGAAGCCATAGGACTTCCAAATGTTTCAATTCTTTACAATCAAAAGGGAACACGGAAACACGTGTGCTACTCTAAGCTAGATTCAGTACAGCTCAAATAAAGGGCATTCACCCGGCAGGGAATGAATTCCTAACCGACGAAAATATAAAAATACTACACCGCAATCAATCGGGTATCTGAAAGTTGAGTCTTGGCAAAAAAACACCTTAAAATAATTGCATTCCTCATGATTAATATTATCTTATGAACCAATTTTGCCCGTAATTAATGAAAAAGGTATTTCTCGATTGAAAGTCAGATAATGCGGCTTCTGAATGGATACGGTACAAAGTGCAAAAACCGGAATTATCGGAAAACCAGTCATATTTAAATGCCGAACAGGACATAATGTCTGCAAATAGAATTAAAGAAAGCTTATCTCGGGTAAGTCCAAGTAATAACAGAAATTACGTGAAATTAAAAAAACGTAATAAAAGTATCCAAAATTTAATCACTTGGAGCTCTGCATTCGACGGTTACATGTAACTCCTCCTGCAGCACGTGGAGATGAATAACAAGTTTTGTAATGAAATATAACTACACTATTCTACATATAATTTCATATTTTCTCATTCCATGTAAACTACCTACATTTGATAATTCATAGTTACGCTACGCGTATTAAAAAATATCGTCCAGAAACCGAAAAAATAAAAAATGGCAATGTCCCAGAATTGCCGGTTTTTGGACTTGGTGATCAATCGCGACATTTTTGCTCCGATGTTTTATTAAATATTAACACGCTCCTTCTTGAATAGTCTGGTAGTGTTTACGAGCTAATGATAGACAAACAAAAACGAGTAGCTTTCGCTCACACACACGCGAGAACATATGCGAAACGATTTCGCACACTGACTAGTCCGAAAAATTCCGCCTCCCGTATTTGCACATAGCGGTTCCCGGGGGAAAAAAAAGGAATACGCGCGCATTTTTTTGACATCGGCCGGGAGAATAAAACGGGGATTTGGATGGAAGGCCGTTCGGCGGAATTCCCCCCGGAATCGAGGGAGGAGGAGAATCCGGTTTTCCTCCACCCTCTTCATCTATCTATCTATCTGATTCTTTTATTTTTTTATCCCCTCGCCACCACCCACCTCCCCAAACCACCTCATTACGCAAATCGAAAAATCACCTGCCCCCTCCGCCGCCTCCAATTTCTTCCCCCCACCCGCCGATCCCACCACCTTCAAACTCCCCCACCCGGCGATCCGCACCGCCAAAAATAAAAATTACAGTTAGAAAGTCGAGAGGACGAGAGAGACTGCTCTTACTGGCGTTCCGAGTCCCGAAGCCTTCACCTATCAAATATGAAAACGTATAGACGAACGAAATTTCTCGCCCGTTACTCATGAAAATAGTCGTGTTGCTCGAAGAACTTTTAAATGAAGGACGTGAGACCTACGACCAACAGGTTTGTACTAAAAAAACGGTACGCGATATCTAATACCGGTATTTAATATTTCTTGATCAAAATTATGGCAGAAAACTCTTCTGGTTTCTTTTTCCTCTATTGTAATGACACAATATCGAGTAATTTCCGACAACACAAGATCATAAATGGACAGTCAAATCTGCCCGAGATAATTGTTAGTTAAGCTTTGGCCTGCTGCACCCCTACCACACACTACGGAAACAGGCAGATGTAAACTCGTCTGGCCCTCCAAAGCATTCGGAACTACGAATAGGCTCCGACACGTAATCGCACGCTTTTATTTTAATTTATGTACGAAAACATTTTGATGAGATAGTCCATCCCGTATAGGCTAGACATCGTTTACGCGGCTGTTGCGATCCAGCACACGTCGGCAGTACGACATGAAATACTACTCTAAAACTGTCCTCGAGGAATCGAACATTTTCTTTTTTGGGTGATAGAAATGTCATCTGGAAACGCATTACCAACACGACTAGGCTAGAATTACATCAAGTCTAGGATGCTCTCAATACTTACAACTAAATATTTGAAAAGGATAAGGCCTAGAAAATCACTTTCGGGTACCTACTTTGATCGTGTTCTTGGATGAAATGGTGGATTCAAGTTGATCCTTCCCAAATGACGGAAGAGACGAAGGGTTCTATCATTTATAATGCAAACTTTTTCTCGCCACTAGACATCCAGACAAATGATACATACAGCATGTAGCTATTATGCAGTCAATAACATCCGAATCTTAGTTACAATGTAGTAGTCGGCTACGATTCATCGAACGTTGGTTCTAATTTGAATGAGTCCGAAATTAGAAATTTGAATTGGCATTCGTAACGGCGTGATAATTTTTCAATCACTTCCTACTTGCTTTTGTAACTGCCTGCATTGGGAACAAACACATCTTGCATAAAAACTAAACACGCCAACATTACGAAACCATTTCTCGCATCATCACGCAACCCTTCAAGTGGGATAAAAATGAACAATTCCATAGACGAACTGAAGAATGCAAACGTATACGCTTCACTTGATCGCACAAAAAATATACGATCTCACATTCCTCGAAACTGTTCTAAATCTCCGCGTCGAAAAAACACCTCGCATCGCAACAACGAAACCTCATTATAACTATACCGGAGAGACACACAACCGTCACAACAACGGCAAGAATCACGCATTGAAGAGAATTTAACGAGACGACACGAAAAGTTTCATAACCACGCAAAACACAAAAAAGAACGAAAACGGGAGGCAACCGAGCGGTTACGAGAAGGGCGGCGAAAGCCCCCGAAGAAAGAAACGAGCCTAAGCAATCGAAATACCTCACGAAATCCGGCTAAAAACACGGCACCGCGTAAGGCTAACGAGGAAAAGTCTCCCGACAACAAACAAAAAGAACGATAGAGAGAGAGAAAGAGAGATGGGAGGCATTTTTTAGAAGGCCAACCCTCTAATCACAGGACGGGCCGGCGAGATCAGATGTTCGTTCGTGGAGGGAGGGAAAAGAGGGGGGGGGGGAGAGGGAGAAGACGAAGGGAGGAGAGGGGAATGGAGGGGAGAGAGAAGGGGGTGGAGAAGAGGACACAGAAGGGGGTTGGAGGAGAGGAGAGGTGGATCAGAGAGGAGGGGGTGGAAAAGAGGAGACAGGAGGGGGTGGAAAAGAGGAGACAGGAGGGGGTGGAGAAGAGGAAAGAGGAGGGGGTGGAGGAGAGGAGAGAGGCGGGGGGTGGAGGAGAGGAGAGAGGCGGGGGTTGGAGGAGAGAGGAGAGAGGAGGGGGGTGGAGGATTGGAGAGTGGCGTGGCTGCATTCCAAAGAGGGGCAGGACCATCAGAAAATGAGACGAAGGTCATCATCGTCTCCCGCGCCTCCACGTGTTCCCACGGAAGGAGGAGTCAATAACACGCTTGTTTTTAATGCTTTTGATGGCAGCTATGCGGCTATTTCAAACATACACTATCTACAGACGATAAAGAGAGTTTGTGTGCGGCGTAAAAACGAAAGAGGTTAAAAATTCCGAGTTTATTTTTGGAGACCGGAAAAAAATCACGGCAACGGCGCTCTTAATCGTGACGAAACATTACCTTTTCTCGTTACCCGAATAATTTAACGGACTAAATGGTTTAAAAAAAGAAAAAATATGGCACGAGTTCTTCGAGAGAGAGACGGGAAAGCCTGGAGTAAAATTCCCCCTTCCTCTAAAGCCATCATAAAAAGTTGTATATCAAGCGAAAATGTCAGCATATCCGTACCTCGTCAAACCCTTGTCCGACGGGAATTAAATTACACCCGGCTAAATTAATGCGGCGCTTTATACCCCCCAAGCGCATAAAATTTAATCATACAAGCCGAGAGCCATCGACTTAAATCGAAACCGTATTTTACTCAAGCATGGGACTTGAGAAAGCTCCTAGCCCACACGAACCCTTTTTTCCGTGAGGTAGCAAATCTTGCAACGCGGTTTTGTCCAACGCGGGGTTTCCTAAGAACTTAACCACCGCTTTGCGCGAGGGACAACTAAACACCCCTCCCCCCACAAAAACAAGCAGGGCAATAACGGTTTACGATTATCCCCGCCACAATTGCACAGAAAAGATCTCTGTATCAAACATTTATGCGAATGCACTTACAAGTCGCCATATAATTTCAATAACGGTAAATTTTTAAGAGCGTAAAAGCCAAAAAATAAAAGCATCAAAAAGTCGAATCGCCCCGGGGAAAAACGTGAACTCGAACGAATGCCAACTATGCGAGAATTTATATAAACACGACCGCAGTCGCGCAATAAAAATAAACTAACTTCGCATCGCGCGCACGCGTGGATTTGCAATTCAAATCGCTCCGCGGCAATTTTACAAGGTTTGGGGTCGAAATTAACGTAAAATCCTCGCGACGCTGGGAGCGTCAGTCACGAGCGATTAGAAAGGTTGAAGGACGGACGAAGAGGATTAGCAATCCTCGCATACATGCATACTTATACACGATCGCTAGGGAAGGGATTTTTCGAGAGGCAACTCACGAGCAAAAGCTGGTCATCCTTGAGAATCCACTGACCCACTGATGTCTTAAATAATAGCTTATTTACAGACCAACGAAACACTCACCTGAAATGAAGAAAGGGATGAGCGTTATTACTACAGTCAAGGGGCAAATAATAACAGCATAACATGCGAAGGAACAAAAAAATGAACAACTTTCTAGCATCGAGAAATGGCCTCCGAACATAATCTCAAAGAGATTAGGATCTCGTTTAGGTACGGAAACACGAAGTTTCGCGATAAGAAGAGAAATATGAGCGAGTACTCGCTGGGATCATAACCGTTTAATGCTTTTCTAAAGCCTTGTGGAAAATGTTACGAAAGAAAGCATGCGGTGCATACAGGTTAAAAGATAAACGTGAAAATATTCTATTTAACATATCAAAAAATTTGAATCCGCGATTTAAAACAAAATTTTTAAACACCTTCGCATAAATTCCGCCGTAATGAAGACTCCACGAGTCGAAACCGTAGTCGTGATAATTTTTATAAAGTGGAGTTTACACGAAGATGCATAAAATATTAAATTCGGTTTTTTAAATTATACATTAAATTTTTTAAAAATATAAGTCCATAAAGTTAAGGTTTACTCGTTTGTTTTTACATAATATATGTTAATTAAAAATCCATAAATAAAGACCGTATAGAAATATCAAATGGAGTATCGGATTATGTTTATGATTAATTCACTAAAGAATTATCGAACTTGCCCTATGGGCGAAAAGAAGTCCAGAATCAAAAATGAAAAATTGCGTAATTTTTATAGGTAACTCCAATAGTTATAACAAGGATATGAAAAACCGAAGGCGCATTTCGGCTACAAAGCAGGTATGATTATAAAAAGGAGGTTGGTACTTTTTAAAAATCTACTTTCATGTTTCACTACTTAAGCGCCTACTCAGGAATTTTTTTATAATGATACAATTATGATGCCAAATCAAGTCCGAATTCGTGCCATTTCTATAAACACGAGGCGATTCAACTACCAAGACCCGACTGAAAGCATCGCTAATTACTCGTTTCTGCCATCAGATTACAAACACACCTCCAAGACACACGAGTCACTTCTCTTTCGTGAAAATATACCACAACGTCATCCATCGAAGTTCGAAATCCCCTGAGGCGCTCACGATTTTAACCCTCCGTATTCCCCGAATCATCTCCCCCCCCCCCCCACCATCACGTTAAACACGCGGCGGAGACGATATTAACTTGCGATCGCGAGATAAATCGTTATTACGGTCAGTCGTAACACGCTAATGCAAATGCGAGGGAAAATATGGGGGGATGGAAATGGACAGTTAACACAATCCGCGGCATGAGAGGTAAGAGGAATCAAGAGAACGTGTAACGGGCTACTTCCCAGCGTCAACCACCGCATCCATTTCCATTAAGAGGGAAATGCAATGCGTTGAAAGACGGTGTGTATGTATGTATATAAACGCACACTGTGAAACCTCGATAAAGCGAGAATTCATAAAATTCACAAAAATGCTCGTTCAAACAAGTACTCGTAATATCCGAAAATAAAATTCCGTATATCTAACGTTCATAAATTGACGGTATGTGTGTGTGTATATATATATATATATATATATATATATATATATATATATATATATATATACATATACATACATACATACACACACACACACATACATATACACGCACTTGCATAAGGAGGATAAGCGGTTCTCATATCTCCCCTTATCCCACCATTCATGCCCGTACGACATCATGATGGCGCATTAACGAATCTCCTTATTTCCCCAGACGAGGTGTTAAAAGCCGTTATGGTAAAGAGCACGGAGGTCGCGCAGCTGACGATGGGCCATTTGCGTAAATCACGCTCAAAAACTAACGCTTCGACACAAGCGGTCGGCATTTACGAAATGATGAACGAGGGAGAGAGATCAATTCGAAGTTTCCGTTCCGCTTTTCCCTCGCCACCTATCGAGAGGCATTAAGCCACGACGATAGGCTTATGTTTTTGTTTGACGAAAATATTGACTAGGCAGTTTGATTCGAAAGTTTCATTGGAAAGAGACCATCTTTCGCCAGTATTTCCCAAACCGGGGGGTCGCGAATATTTTGTTTCATTTTATGAGTATAAACATGCAAAATTAACATAAGGCTAAGTAAACTATCTAAACGTTCAAACTGAACGACAGTCGTCGTCAGTGGCATTAAATCGATCAAATTATCCTCAGAAATTAGCCCAGTAACGCTACTGAAGATTTTTGGATAACTTAAATCCGTATATCAAAGCATTCACGGCATCCTATTCCTACGGATATTAACGGCTAAACCTCTGTAAGACGACTCTAGTATCTATAAATTGTAGAAAAATAAAAACATCCAGCAACCGATTTCAGCTTCATTCGATGAATTAATTTTCAATTCTAAAGTTCGATGAATTAATTTTCAATTCTAAAGTTCGATGAATTAATTTTTCAATCTCAAGTTTGTATTACAGATATTGGGCCGTAATTACGTATTTAAAACATAGCCCGAAGCAAATCTCGATAATCATTTTCTGAATAATTAACAGAATCTAATCTCCTCGATATGTTCCTGTAATTAACCAAAAGCTCCCGTTTCTTCCACTCCTCCCACAAATCATCGCGAAAGAAAAACAAAACCTTCCCCCATCTACCGACAGGATTCTAAAGCTTTCACCCCTCTCTCCCCGCCGCCCTAATTCGTCCTCATTCCGACGAGTAGGCGGGGAGCGGCGTGATTTTCGCGCCTAGCACGAAACAATAGAAGGGCGAAAAGAGGGCCGGACACGTGCAACCGAAAAGGCGAGATAAAAAACTCTCGCTCCCTTCTTTAACGATTCGACTCGTATGTTAGTCCTCAAAACGAACTCCTTCGCCCCCCTCCCTTATGATAAAAAACAACACTACAATTTCGTGTCGAGAGGTGGACCCCAAAGGACTAAAAAGGGAGAGTGAGAAATAAAAGTCGGGGAAAATCTACCACAGAGGAAGGGGCCCTTTTTCCCCTTCTCATCATCCCATCGGAAAAAAACGGAAAGCTAGAGAGATGGAAGGGAAGGGACGTAAGAGAAAGTGGTGGAGAATGAAAGAGGGAGATGACTATAATGATGGATTAGGGTACTGCAGGGTAGAGAGAAAGAGATCTACATCTACATCTACATTATACCCTGCAAGTCACCTTTTCGGTGGATGGCAGGGGGTGCAGTGCACCAAGGGTCCATAGTTTTCCTACGTTATTTTTTCCTATTATGGTCTCTTATCGTCCTAGGGAAAAACGATCCTCTATATCGCTCCGTTCTGCAGTCAATCTCGCGAATCTTATCCTCACTGTCCTGCCTTCCGAAATACGTCGGGCTTCTGATAAGTCCTACTACCTCATTCGCTAGTCCCTCCGACATAAATTTTTCCAGTAGTTTAATTCTAGCCTGCAGCCTACGTTCCTCTAACGATGTCCATTTCAGATTTTCTATTAATGATGTTACGCTTTGTTTACTATCGTAATTCCTCTTTACAAATCTAGCTGCCCTGCGCTGAACCTTTTCTATCTCATTAGTGAGTCCCTTTTCGTAAGGATCCCACACAGCTGAAGCATATTCGACCTGCGGTCGAACCAAGGATAAATAGCATAATTCTTTCACTTTTTCGGAGCTATTTCGAACTATTCTCCCTATAAAGGCCAGCTTTTTGTTAGCGGCACCTATCAATCGGCGAATGTGGGTGTCCCACGAGAGATCACGATGGATCGTGACTCCGAGGTATTTAATCGAGTCTGAAACTGGAATCTCTACTCCGTCCAACGAATAATTATTATTCAACGAGATACTCTTGGTTCTCCAGAAGTTGATGACGCAGCTTTTCTTTTGGTTTATCTCTAACTGCCATTCCTTACACCATACAGAAATAGCTTCTAGGTCATTTTGGAGATACTGGTGGTCTTCCGGATTGCTTATTTCTCTATAGATGACGGTGTCGTCCGCGAAAAGCCTAATTTTACTTCTGACTACTGAGCTGATATCGTTTATATAAATTAGAAATAATAACGGACCAATTACACTACCCTGTGGAACGCCAGAGACAACCTCCACTAAGTTCGAAGATTTCCCATCTATAACAACCTTCTGCTTCCTATGATTTAAAAATTCACGGATCCAACTAACGATTTTAGAATTTACGCCTAAGGTTTCTAATTTCGTTATTAACTTCCTGTGAGGTACCTTATCAAAGGCTTTCCTAAAATCTAAGAAGATGGCATCGACCTGCGTATTCTTTTCTCCGCTTCTCAGTAAACAATTAACAAAAAGACCGAGCTGAGTATCACATGACCTACCTTTCCTGAAGCCGTGTTGACAATCATCTAACAATAAATTACTATCAAGAAATCGCATTATGTTGCTAACGAGTATATGTTCGAGAATCTTACACGATATCGAAGTTAAAGAAATCGGCCTGTAATTTTCTGGGTTCTCCTTGTCTCCGCCCTTATGAATTGGGGGTAACGTGCGCTAACCTCCAGTCGCTAGGGACCTCTGCGCGAGAAATGGATTTCTCGAAGATTATCCGAAGAAAAGGTGCTATTTCTTCCGCTAATTCTTTTAAAACGCGAGCAGGAATTTCTTCGGGGCCAGTGGCTTTGTTATGTCTGATGGAACTTAATTGCTTTGCTATGATGGGAGATGGGAGGGAGGAGGAAGAACAAGGGAGGGAAAAGGAGAGTAGGAGAGAGGAATAAGAGGGAAGAAAGGAGGAAGAAGAGAGGGTGGAAGAAGGGAAGAGGAAGGAAAAGACGGGAGTGAGGAAGGTCGGAAAGGGAGAAATGAGGGAGGCGGAAGAGGAAAGGAGGGAGGGAGGATAGGAAAAAGAAGGAAAGAGAAAGGAAAGAGAAAGAAGGAAAGAGAAGGAAGGAAAGAGAAGGAAGGAAAGAGAAGGAAGGAAAGAGAAAGTAGGAAAGAGAAAGAAAGAAAGAGAAAGAAAGAAAGAGAAAGAAAGAGGAATAAGGAAAGAGGAAGAAACGGGAAGAATATGAACGTGGTTGTGAGAGACGAAGAGAGGGAATGGAAAACAAAAGTAAAATAAAAGGAAAGTAGAGAGAAACAAAAGGATAAGAGGAGGGATAATTTGGTAGTATTTACCTCTCAGCTTTTCTCTTTCCCGAAAAAAGTTTCGTTTGTTTGTATAGACGATTCGTCGCCTTTAGTGGCATGACTCCCCACAGTCAGGATCCCCTTCTCACAGCGTCTCTTTCCATTCCTCGTGTTCCAAAAGAAACCCCTTAAAACCACATCCTTGATTGGGGTCCCTTACGTACTCGCACCCGCCCCCTCCTCCTTGAGCAAGCACCTCCCTAAACCCGCCTTCACGATCCCTTACCCCTATTAGGCCAGATCTAAAAGAAAAACGAACCCTTTTATAATGACTGCGAAATGACGCTGCATGACACCGTTTCTCCATCCTCACGCCACCGATTATATACGTGCTTCTCTCCGAGTTCAACTTACTTCAAAGTTAAAACGTTCTGAAGATCGGGAAGATTGGAGTGAGAGGAGTAATGAGGAAATGCATTATGACCGATCACGATTTTTTGGTAATGAAGTGCACTCGGATTTTCGCGTCATTTACCTCGAGGATCCAGGTGTTACAATGATTACGTGCAAAAAAATTAAAAACGAAATCCTACTAATGGGCAAGTTGACCTTCCAGTAAGATATGAAGAAATTTGTAATTACACGGATGATTCCGGTTACGTTCAGTTTATAATGCGAAATCTGACAAAAAGAATTCGGAAAATGATCAGCAGACAAGCTTAAACAGATCTAAAAAGTGTTCGATTTTCCCGTAATATATAATAAATTTTTCCTTTCTTGTTCCATCTTCACTTGTAGAGTAAATACGTCTCGAAGACGCTTATTTAAAAAAGTGAGCAAAACGTCAACATTACGAATCAGCCATTATTTAAAAAAAGTTAACTCGACCACTGACAGGAAAATGACACCAAGAAAAGAAAACCAAATTACGGAACTATTCAAAATCTTCTATTACCCAATGTTAACATAAATTAACATTAAAAGTTTTAATCTACACGATTAATTTTCCTATAATACAGATAAACTGCAAATTACTAATGCTTAAGCTTAGCATGCGTGTAATGTAAATTCATTAAAGGATGAGGACTGCTAATTTTAAAAACCCGGGAATAATAAACTCATTTAAAAAATCACAAGATAAATTTCTAAGGGCAATAAAAATAAAATAAATTGGGCAAGTTAACATTTTTATAAACTAAAAATCAAATTAAGCTCACGAGAGGCACTAAAAATAATATCTCCGAATTGGAACGGCGCGAGAGGTTCAATTACCAAATTCCTTTCGAAAAGACGAGTTTAACGAGGCGTAACGATGCATACTCAAGAGGAACTGGAAGCACGAGTGGGAAGCATTACGATCGCTTTCGACCTTCGAACGATCACGACAAAAAGGTTTCGAACAACTTTTAACTAACGGAACAATTTCAATTTCTATTCGCCACCCCGCGAGATATAAAAAAATTCACGGGATTAAAAGGCGATTATCATTCATTAACCTACATACAACACATTATTCAGGTGTCAAGAAGTCAATCAAATCCCCCGATATCCTCCTCTAAAACAGTGGCGCCCAAAATTCTCGGCTCGAGGGCCACATAGCCCGCTTTCAAACTCATCGAAGGAGATGAAGAATAATTTAAGTAAAATAAAGGATTAAGTTGGGTTTATATTACCTGATTTGTCTTAAATTTGTCTATTACTGGAGCAGAGAGGCAATAGAAGAGCTATGTTGCTTTTATAATTTTCTTTTTTCATTTTGTCATACTGTGTTCCTTAATTGTTTAACACAAGGAGGTCCAAATGAAGACAATCGGCGGACTGGATGTGAACCCAACTCAATTTAACTCAACCAAACCCTAACTCAATCCAACCCAACCTAAATCCAATCCAATTCAACCCAAATTCAATCTAACCCAACTTCAACCCAAACACAATCCAATCCAACTCAGCAGAATGGCGGAGTAATAACGCACGACTGCCAACTCCGCGTGATTACCATTCGCCACATTCCTCAAATCCGTTTACGAGCACACGTCACCGTCGACAACCACACCCTCGTACTATTCTCCACTCCCTTCCGCCTCGCCTCCTCGCGCCAAACCGGCATTACCCCTTCCCCTCTTAAAAGGGACTCCCACCCTGGAATGCACTCGCGTGACGTCAACGGGCACGTGAGACATCCCACTCCCCATAAAGGCGCGTGCACGCAGGAAGGGAGAAAAGGGTAAAGATATGGGGGAAGAAAAAGGCATGCAAATGAGGAGTGGGGTACGAAAACTAAAGAGGTGAGGTAGAAATGAAAGAGGAATGGAGTGATAGAAGGTGAAAGAGAGGGAATAAGAAAGGAGAGAAGAGGGAATGAGAAGGCAAAGGAGAGGGAATAAGAAGGGAGAGGGGATAAGGGAGAGAAGGAATAAGAAGGGAGAGAAGGAATAAGAAGGGAGAGAAGGAATAAGAAGGGAGAGAGGGAATAAGAAGGGAGAGAAGGAATAAGAAGGGAGAGAGGGAATAAGAAGGGAGAGAGGGAATAAGAAGGGAGAGAGGGAATAAGAAGGGAGAGAGGGAATAAGAAGGGAGAGAGGGAATAAGAAGGGAGAGGAGAGGGAAAAAAGGGAGAGGAGTGGGAATAAAAGGGGAGAGGAGTGGGAATAAGAAGGGGAGAGGAGTGGGAATAAGAAGGGGAGAGGAGTGGGAATAAGAAGGGGAGAGGAGTGGGAATAAGAAGGGGAGAGGAGTGGGAATAAGAAGGGGAGAGGAGTGGGAATAAGAAGGGGAGAGGAGTGGGAATAAGAAGGGGAGAGGAGTGGGAATAAGAAGGGGAGATGAGTGGGAATAAGAAGGGGAGAAGAGTGGGAATAAGAAGGGAGAGGAGAGAATTAAAATTAGAGGATGGGAGGGGGAGTGGTAGTGAGGAGACGGAATGAGAGGGATAGAAGGTGAAAGGGAATAAGGGATAGGAGAGTGAAAAAGCGGAAGTGGAATGGGAACTCGAGAAAAGAAGTGGAAAAGGGAGAATGAGAGAGAATTAAAATAAGAGGATTGAGGGGGAATGGGAGGGGAAGAATGGGATAATTGGAACGTAAAGGGGAGAAAGAACAGTCTGATGAGAGTGGGAATTAGAAGAAAATGAAAGAAGTAGAGGAAAGATAGAAGGATGACAGAAGGGTGAGAAGTGGTAAATAAGGATAGAGGAAAGTGGCGAGGCATTACTGGTATGATGGGATAGTGAGCGACATGGGTAGAGGGAAGAGGGTGTGAGGACGGCCTAAATTCGCTCTTGTGATAAATTCCTGACACCCGCCGCGCCCATACTGACTGCGAGTGGAGAAGACCGCGGCGACAATTTTGGATTCATTTCGGCGGCCGAGTTCACGGATAATGCGATGAGATTTTTTACGAACCTGGAACAAACACGCGTGACAGGGAAGAGGTGACTGAAATATGGGCGTGCCCTTTCGTCGTCAACACCGCTTGCCGACCAAGTCGATCTGCGTAAGGGTAAAGAAGAGCCGATGACACACCGAAGGAAAAGCGGAATCAACACGATTCGTTTAACCGGAAGAACCGCGCAAAACTTTGCCGGCCTCAATCGGTGAAGCGAACCGGACAAGAACCGCAAGGCTAATTAGGAAACGAAAAGCTAGTTCGTTTGTGCAACCGTTAAAGATGTTTCGCCATTTATGCAATTCATAAAGAAATGAAATGAACCTATCAACGAAGAAATGAGATTTCACAAATCTATATTTAATTTAGCTATAATTTTTTCCTTAGACTTGATGCAATTACCTATATATTTTTACAAGGCTCTGAAACGTTATTGCCACTTTTTCTAACTTAATAGTCGAAATAATAACTCAAGACCCGACTGACCAGCTCGCATTTTTCTTGGCTATTTCTTAAGCAACATGCTTACAATGCTCATTTTTCCAAGATAATCACACAACAATTCACCTCAGCCTCACATAACTCCTTCGAGCAACTGCTTTTTTATACCCAACTGCGTTTTGACCTATGTACATACACATTCCTTTCAAAACATATAAACTTATCTTTGGTTCAATCTCGAATGTCACCGGCAATTTTCTAAGAAACAACTCCCCTTATATCCTTACTTTCCATCTTTAAACTCTTTCGTAAGTAACTTCACTGTTGCCGTGATCTGTACATGTTAGAAACGACCTCAGCAACACAACCGTTACTTATCTTACAAGGCTTCATTCCTGGCTCGCTTCTATCGTTATACCCGAGGTTTTTTAAAGACGCACAACTGATACTTTTTACCAAAAATAAAAAATAATAAAATTCTCCAACGCGAGGTGACTAAGGAGTTCTTAATAAATACTTTTGGTAAATCCGGCAGGGATGTTAAAAAAATCCCATTTCCTCCTATTCAAAATAATAACACGAGGTCGCTAAGAGCGATAAAAATTCGAACCAACCCACCCTGAAGGAGGGCTGGATACATTTCCTCCAAAACCGCCGCTTTGCAAACCTTTTATTTTTTTAAAACTCCCTACGGTACCACAAACTGAAAAAAGACCGAAACTCGCGAAGGTAAGACCGTTTTTTATTAAAAGAAGATAAAAAAATATTTTAGAACGAGACGAAATTCAGAAAAAAGACGAGGAAAAACCAAGACAGAGAGAAAGACGGGCACCAGATTTTTTTACCAGAGCGAGGCGAAGAAAAAAATTGCCTCATTGTAATCTTCTCTCGCTCGACGTACCTCTCCCCACCTTCCCAGCCTCACCAAACCTCCCGACCTCCTCCCGCAAACCTCCCCAACCCCTCTTCTTCGCGGAACGTAGAGTCTTGGCGCATTCAACCCATTCCCCCAGGAAGCCAAACAATGAGCGGGCATCAAGTCCAAAAAGCGAATGGGATTGAGGGCAATAAAGCTGTCTAGACGGAAGCGAAAGGGAAAAGACAGAAACAGAGAGAGGATGAGAGAGAAAAAATAGAAGGCACTAGAGATAAGCGCCCTCCCTCCCCCTACAGCCCCGAACAAGCGGAAAAAGGGGAAGCGGTGAAATATGGACGCCCGTAATGTATAATAAACTTTGCGGAATAACGGGGACGATCGGAAAAAATAACAAGTACGAAAAGGCGGAGATCGAAGAGGGCGCCTCCCAAATTACCGCCCTTCCAGAAAATCGTCGCCCGGGGGCGTAAGATTTATTGCGAACCCGAATGGCGGGTTGCTAGGAGGAGGAGGAGATGCTCGTTCGAAGCGAGGAAAAAAAAAGGAATCGCGCGACTGCGGTGTCGTCGATACGAGGCGAATCGCGTTCGCGCGAACTAGGGTAACGAAGGATTTATCCGTGCATCAATTAAGGAGATCGGCGATTCTCCAGGTCCACAATTAGCCGACAGCATGCGCGAGCAAATTAAGGAACGAGTTTGAGCTTCCTAAATGCCTACGTAATTATCATTCGCGTCACGAGGTGAATAAACGGCGCCTAAACGGCATTAGGGGAGTTAAACGCTACTACGGACCGGTAATGCATAAGGATGAAAATTTACTCGACTTGCATTTTTTAAAAATTGTTATAAATGGAACAGGAGTCTGCGAATTGAACGTACGCACGGACGATAGAAGGAACTTTACTTTTATTGCTAAGAGAATTTGAATCCTTCCGCTCTTGCACGAAAATTAGTTCGGAAACAGAAAATGCAGCAATGTTTCACGTTTGTTATTAATGAGAAATTTTAACTGTCGAGGCAACTCTCATTGTCACCATATTTGCGATTGCAAATGATTTTATTCGGGAAAATTTCTTCTCATTTCTGTTTTTCAATTACCGCAACCAAATACGCGTTTGTATTGCTAAGAAATAACTAATAATAAATAACTCGTTGATTTTATTTTTAAGCGTGTTTTGTTGCGTCAAATTTTCCAAAAACGGTCTGGTTAATTATGTAACTTCAATCTACGTAAAAATCATGACAGTATTATGGTAATGACATAGATAACACTAATTTTGTAAGGTTCATCAAATGTCGACCATAAGCCGTCGATTTATTTACGCTGCTATTATGAATCAACGTTTCGTTAAGGTGTATATATTGAACTGTTTTGATTTTAATTAAATATTTACTTTATGCCAACCCTTCATTTTTGACGGCAAATTACACTAATGCACTTATAAAAAGTAATAAAGTAATAGTATACGTGTTCACGACGGGATTTCAACCCGCAACTTTCGCAATGAGAGAAATACACGCTACCTAACCCTAACTGAAACAAGGACATCTAATTGCAGGATTTAAAAAATATATATATCTCAAGAGTCCAGAACAAACCAATTTATCGAATGAAAAGACTCGCGGGCTTCAGCCTCCGTTAATCGGAATCTTTGCTCGATTCGTACCAGCATTTCCTAAAAATAAAACACCCAACTTCGGAGAAATTGACAGATACCGGACGTGAGCGCGCGCCCTGCTTGAAAGACAACGCGGAACTATCGCGCAAGAGCAATTCCCAAAGATCGCATGCTACAACCCCCTCCTTTTAAGTTTCCGACAGAAAAGCAGGCATTTATAAGACTCTTGAACATGGGAATCGCCTCATCCGATGGCGAGAGGAAGATAGAGAAAGGAGAGAAGAGGACAGATGGGAAATAACGTAGAGAGAAAGAAATGAGAGGGAGATAAAGGAGAGAGGAAGATATACGAGAGGAAGATAAGGGAAAGAGAGAGATAAGGTAGAGGGGGAGAAGAACGAGAGAGGGATATAAAGGGGAGGGGGGAGATGAAGGAGAGGGGGAGATGAAGGAGAGGGGGAGATAAAGGAGAGGGGGAGATAAAGGAGAGGGGGAGATAAAGGAGAGGGGGAGATGAAGTAGAGGGGGAGATGAAGTAGAGGGAGAGATGAAGGAGAGGGAGAGATGAAGGAGAGGGAGAGATGAAGGAGAGGGAGATGAAGGAGAGAGAAATGAGGAAGAGGGGAAGAGAGTAATGAGGAAGAGGGGAAGAGAGAAATGAGGGGGAGGGGAAGAGAGAAATGAGGGGGAGAGGAAGAGAGAAATGAGGGGGAGAGGAAGAGAGAAATGAGGGAGAGGGGAAAAGAGAAATGAGGGAGAGGGGAAAAGAGAAATGAGGGAGAGGGGAAAAGAGAAATGAGGGAGAGGGGAAAAGAGAAATGAGGGAGAGGGGAAAAGAGAAATGAGGGAGAGGGGAAAAGAGAAATGAGGGAGAGGGGAAAAGAGAAATGAGGGAGAGGGGAAAAGAGAAATGAGGGAGGGGGGAAGAGAAATGAGGGAGGGGGGAAGAGAAATTAGGGAGGGGGAAGAGAGAAATGAGGGAGCGGAAAGAGAGAAATGAGGGAGGGGGAAGAGAGAAATGAGGGAGAGGGGAAGAGAGAAATGAGGGAGAGGGGAAGAGAGAAATGAGGGAGAGGGGAAGAGAGAAATGAGGGAGAGGGGAAGAGAGAAATGAGGGAGAGGGGAAGAGAGAAATGAGGGAGAGGGGAAGAGAGAAATGAGAGAGAGGGGAAGAGAGAAATGAGGGAGAGGGGAAGAGAGAAATGAGGGAGAGGGGAAGAGAGAAATGAGGGAGAGGGGAAGAGAGAAATGAGGGAGAGGGGAAGAGAGAAATGAGGGAGAGGGGAAGAGAGAAATGAGGGAGAGGGGAAGAGAGAAATGAGGGAGAGGAGAAGAGAGAAATGAGGGAGAGGGGAAGAGAGAAATGAGGGAGAGGGAAGTGAAAGGAAAGAGAAAGGAGAGGGCAGAGAAAGGAGAAGAGAGAAATGCGAAAAGAGAGAGAAATGAGAGAAGAGAGAAAGGAGAGAAGAGAGCAAGGAGAGAAGAGAAAGGAGAGAAGAGAAAGGAGAGAAGAGAAAGGAGAAGAGAGAAATGCGAGTAGAGAGCAATGACAGCAGAAAGAGAGAAGATGCTGAGAGAAAATGATAGTCGGGGAGAAAAGATTTGGGCGAGATTGAGACTGTCTCTTCTTCCAGGAGAGGGGAGAGGAGGTGAGAAAATGAGGGAGAAGAGATAGGAGTGAGATATAGGAGAGAAAGGTGAGAGAGAAGACGGAGAGGGAGAGAGAAAAAGGAATAGTAAGGAGGCGAGAAAAAGGAATAGTAAGGAGGCGAGAAAAAGGAATAGTAAGGAGGCGAGGAAAAGGAATAGTAAGGAGGCGGGAAAAAGAGAAGCGGGCAAGGAGGAAACGCCCGTTAAAAAGATAAAGACCTGCATAATGGTCTCCTTCGGAAGAATTAAAAAAAAATGAAAAATAAAAAAGGGAGGAAAAAAACCTTCCGCCGTAGAGACTTAACCAAGTACTGGAGGAGAAGAACCGGGGACGTTAAATATTAATGGGTAGTAAAACGAGGGAGAGATAGTGAAGGCTGGGGTGATAGTAGGGGGGATAAGATGGAGACGACGAAGACAAGGCGGCAGAGAGAGAGAGAGGGAGAAAAGGAGGGAGCGCAATCTCCCTCCCATTACTCCTCTTAACCCGCGCGTTCCAACATGCCTCGTCACCGACATTCCACGGGGCCCAGATGACCTGCCCTTCCCCTATCTCCTCCCTCCATTCCCTCTCTCCCTCCATTCCCTCTCTCCCTCCATTCCCTCTCTCCCTCCAATTCCTCTTTCCCTCCAATCCCTCTCTCCCTCCAATCCCTCCCTCCCTCCATTCCTCCCTCTCAACCGGTCGGATAGCGGGGGAGTTCGAGGGAGCGAAGCTGGCGCCATTCATGAGGCGAGGAGACGGATGTGGAAGAAGCGGTATGAGATAAATGGGGTAGGAAAGAGATGAGAGGAAGAAAAACCCTTACATACGAGAAGAACAACGGTATAGTCCGAAGTTGATTTGTTGAAGAAAAAGATACAGAAACTAAAACGGGTACACACAATTCGAAGTCAGCAAGTCGATCAAGGTCGACTTCTGGGAAAAAATGAACCGATTCGCAAATAACGAGGTGTGTGTATTTCTGACTAATCAACCTCTTGGATTATTATAGGTGGCAAGAGAGAAAATAGAGAAATAGGGCGGGGAAGTAAGAGGGAAGGAGAGATAAGAGTAGAAGGAGAGATAAGAAAGGAAGGAGAGATAAGAGAGGAAGGAGAGATAAGAGAGGAAGAAAGAAAAGTGAGGGAGGGATAGAAATAGAGGAAAGGAGAAAGAGATGGGAAAGGAGAAAGAGATGGAAAATGAGATGGAAAGAGACGGAAAAAAGAGATGGTATAAGGAGAAAGAGATGGATAAAGATGGAGAGGGAAAAAGGGGAAAAGAGAAGAAAGGGGAAGGGAGAAGAAAGGGGAAGGGAGAAGAAAGGGGAAGGGAGAAGAAAGGGGAAGGGAGAAGAAAGGGGAAGGGAGAAGAAAGGGGAAGGGAGGAGAAGGGAGAAGAAAGGGGAAGAGAGAAGAAGAAAGGGATAGAGAGAAGAAGAAAGGGATAGAGAGAAAAAGAAAGGGATAGATTAAATGAAAGGGAGAGAAAAATAAACTGATAGAGAAAATGAGAGATTGAAAGGAAAAGAAATAGAGAAAAGGCTCGAGAGAAAAGGCTACAAAGAAAAAGAGGGGATGAGATTAAGATAGAGGGAAAGGAAAGGTGATAGGGATAGAGCAGGGATCGGCAACCTATGGCACGTGTGCCAAAAGATGGCACGCGAAAAGCTTTTACATTTATATTTCAGAGAAAAATAACAAAAAATATGATTTTTAAAGTATTCTATTTTTATTTCAATTGTAATCAGTAATTTAGGTATACCGCATTACATTCAGGATGTTTTTTATATAAGAAACACTTTTCGTAAGAGGTTTGGACCAAATTAATTTTAGAGTGGCACGCGCGGAGTGTCACAAATAATGAATATTAATAGAGTGTGGCACCCGACAGAAAAAACGTTGCCGACCCCTGGGATAGAGTATCGAATTAACATTTGAATGGTGTGTTTACTCCAACGGACAACTATTGGACTATCATACTGAATATACTGATTCCCGCTGTAGATTCAAACAAAACAAGCTATTTTGTCTAGTTCCAGTGCATAAAACGAGATAATGTTTCACCAGTCAAAAATTAATAAGCGAAACGAGTAGCTCTTTTATTTCAGAAATGCGTCGAGTAAAACGGATCCGCATTCCAGCGACCAAAAAGCTGCCTTTAGTGGCAATTAACCGATCCTTGATTCCCATAAGAACATCCGTTAACTAAGAGACCGAATACATGCAGCACAAGATTAACTCGAGAATTCATTTATTTCATGAATGATTCATTTTCCATCAACGTTTCTCCGTACCATACTTATGGATGGGCAGGTTATTCAAATAAAAACCATTCTTTTCCGCTCCCGAAATCGCGAAATATCTCGAATATCGCAAATCGTACCCGTAAGGTCGGTTTCCGGCGCTAGTTAAAAATAAAATAAAACAAGACTTGATTTATTCCGTAAATGGAAAGGCATTTCTCGACGAAAGAGAGAGATGGAATAAGGAGTTCTAAAAATAACACTGATGCAACGAGCTCTCTTGCTGTACCAGGAGAAGTAGGAGGAAAACGGCAACCGACGATTCCGAGAATCCTCGCCTATGACGAAGCGAAATCCTAGTCCCTATGAACGCTAACCGATGGCGCTCCTCGCCCCGAGAAAGAAAGAGATTCGAAGAAAAGTCACGAGAATGAACCGACACGGCGGAAATGCTCCAGTTGGAATGCCCGGCGAGTTTTTCACGGTCCACCGAACCACTTCCCCCGACAGACAATGGAATCCGTGTTTTTTTTATTTTCAGGTCGCGTGTTCTAGTCCCACGAAGAAGAGAATGGGCACGGGGGTGATTTGCTTCCTAGAGCCGTATTTCGACTAGGACAACAACACAGGCCGATGGGGAATTCGTATGCTAGGATGAAGTCCAAGAGAGGTTAGGACATGAGACATGATAGGAGAGGGATATTGGGGATGAGAGAGAGGAAGAGGAATGAGAAATAAGAATGACAGAAAGACAAACAACTATATTTAAGCGAAATTGAGTAATTGTAGAGTGCCTTCTTCAGTGAACGAGTGGGCGAGAGGATAGAGGGGCGAGAAAGCTATAAATAATGCAGGACGTGAAACTCAAGCGGATAATTTGAAATCGCGCTAAACCACTACTCCGACATCACATGAAACGAACATTTCGTTTTTTGTTCCGCCATTTTTTCAGCGCATATCACCTGTTTAAAACACAGGGATAGTGAATTTTAAGAATCCTGCTCTAATATCCTCAAGTGACCCAAATTTAGTTCATCGCTCAATCTGTAAGAAAAGGAGCCCCAACTGAGTCAATCCAGGGCATAAGAATTCCATCCATTTTAATACGACCGGTTTAATTAGAAATATATCGCCCGATTTAAACAAGTAGAACCTTTTAAGGACGTATAAAAATCAGAATCGGAAAAAATTCCTCACAACTCACACGAACGCGGGAAAAAATAAACTTCGAGTGAGGGAGAGGATCCATCGCATGCGTTGAAATCCCCAACGATATAAACGAAAAGAATCCCCGAATCGTGAAAAAAGATCCACCGGATCATAAAAGAGACACCTCAATCGGAAAGGCTCGAAAGAATCCAATTATACGAAGATCAGAGCGATAAAAAAACGAAAACGCCGTCAAAAAGAGAAAAAACATTCACGGGATCAATTTAGGGATCGTGGCCACATGAATGCACGGCGATAAAATTTCGGGGGAAATAAAAAATACCTTCAACTGCGTAAGGCAGGGGTGCTCAACCTGCGACCCAATAAGCAATTTTATGCGGCCCACTGCCAGGGTTCATAGTTTTCAAAACTATTTTTTATGTACCTACCAAACATTATTTTTCATCTAGCAAAATCTGTTAAAATAAATATCTAGCGTTATACTGGAAAGTCCTTCTCGATTCAAATAAGTTCATTGCAAAATGACCATAGTAGTCGACGCGCTTAAAAAATCGATTACTACTACTCAAATAAGTTCTTTTTAATGTCGTTTCCGATCTTTTTTCGAATGTATTTCTCAGATTGAATTCCATCGCGAATATTAATATTGAGATGTTAACCCCAAAAACCTTTTAACTTTTCACTCATGAGATCCTAAGAACTGCCGATTTAACTTTAATCCAGTCCGCCGAAGCATTGGCAATTTCAAAAGCGGCCCACCGAAGGGTTCACTGCCAAAATTGCGGCCCATCATGCAGAAAAGTTTGCCCACCCTTTGCGTAAGGAAACGCGGTAACTCGACCTTCTTCGAGAAAAACAATTCCTTCCCCGCAATTCGATTCCGACGAAACAATTAAAAGTCGAAGGGACGAGACGAAAACGATGGGCCGGCAATTTAATGAGACGTGGCAAACGGGTAACAGTAAGTGGGGAGGGGCAATCGCCGGGACTCGAGCCCACTACCCTCTCCCATTCAACCTCGATACGCGGACGGACGTCGCATTTCTTTACTCGGCGGCCGTTTTAAACGAGGGCAGGACGTTAGGAAAAGAGGCCTTCGAAGAAGTCGAAGAGCAAAAAAAAAAATAATAAGATCTCGCCGACTGATTTTTACAAAGAGTTCCGATGAACCGGTTGGTGGATTCAATCGCCTCTCGATTTGAAAACTCGAAAAAAAAGTGAAGCGCGGCTCGCGCAATGGGAACGAGTACCACGCGATCCGGGAACATTTCAGAAGGGGGTTGATTTTAATCGGTCCTCGACCTGCACGTGGAACGGATGTGTAAAAATCTACTAAATAAAACGGGACGACAGCCTTGACCACGCTTGGAGATTAATAATTAGGAGAAAATATGAACGATAGCAAATTATCAGACGCTATACGATTTACATAGAAAGGATGTCTTAATATCTATGAACACGTGAGGTACGAAATAACCGCCGTCAACAGTGATTCGCCGACTACTGCTGAACACACATTAATGCAAATTTTCATACGAAATACCATATATGCACAGCTGGGCGATTATTGATAGCGGAAATTACTTTTGTCGTCTAATAATCGTCATGGGCACAACTGTGTAGGTCAAACTTCCTAGAAGTTATGAAACTTGGCGCTGATTTCGAATCTTGGATGCAAGAGCTCGATTGAGGCATTCTCAACGACGAAACCGGTCATTACAATGAAATGATGCTAAAAGTTTTTCTTCAACAAGTTGGTAAAACTCGATAGCGAAAGAGTGTAATCATTTTCCGTTAAAACCTCCGAGAAAAATACATCTATTTATACACAATGCTGTAAAAAGATTGGGCGATGTTCGTAGGTATGAAACATATTTTCCATATCCATCTGCCCAATATACAGTAATACCACGTTTAACGCTGCCCCGTACAACACTGATTAGGCTCTTTGTTCTCGGACCAACTTTTCCTTTCTGCATACGTTTTTGTGGACGCTCTAACGCAATCATCAATAAATTTCATATTTAACATTTTTATTATAGGGGCGGGCAAGGGTTGGTTAAAATCGATGTACCGGAAGTGTCATTTTTCTCAAATATCTCTTTTGAATTGTTTTGTTTACATATCTCACGAAATTGTGCACCTATTGGTGGTATAGGTCGCTGATTATAAGGGGAGAGTGTGTGGACACGGTTATTATATATTGCAGGATTTCTGGAATGTAGCAGATTTCGCATTTAAGGATTAATTATTTACAGTCCAGTTTTAGATTATCGAAGAGAAGAGCGGTTATGCTAATATTTTAAAAATAGGTAATAAAAAACAATTATAAGAACGCATCTCCATAAGTGCTATACCAAAATGACCCCGCACAACGCTGATTCAGTTAGCGCTCTCGTTTTTAGGAACGCATCCCCGGCACTAAACGGGGTATGACTGTACTATATGAAACATTTCTTAACCCTACCAGCATTTTTATCGGCCATTTCTGCAACTCAAGAACGGTCGAAAATTATGGGTGAAAAATCGCTTCTGTTAGCGGAACACAAATGCTGGCTTAGTAAGACAGCAGGCTTCGCTGCGGTCACGCATCATCCTGAATAAGGTTATACGATGGACCATCTCGAATCACAGCATACGTATCCATAAAAGGATAATAGACCGTTAAACCTGTATGCGGGAGATCCGGGATTGATTCTCGGTCGCGCCACGTTTTTCCTTTTAACGCATACAATAAACTGTGCAAACGGAGAAAAATAATTGAGAAATGTTCAACAAGATCCTAATCTCCAAAGAAATCCCGAGGGGCAATTCCCCGCCGCTCCAATTAAAAGAATCTCAAGTGCGACAAACAGCATCCGACGGCAACTACTCAATCCAAACGCGAAAGCCTTTTTGCAGATATCGAACGACCTTGAAGGAATGAAAAAAAACGACCATACAATCTCTCACGATTGCGACTTAATTTTTCTTCTTCGACCTCCTTCCTTATCCTGGAGTAATGGAATCCTACGAAACCTGATGAGGTCAGACGCTCTCGGACGTGACCGTGATTCTTTGGAAGGACTATTAGCTAGAAGATGATAGGTATCAACTGGAAGCATCCCTTATCACAGTGTTTTTCAAACTTCTTGTACCGCGACCCAGTGGAATGACCCGCCACCCAATCGAAGGGAATACAATATGCAGAAAAATGTCCTGAATCGAGTTTTCATTAATTCTCGAGAAAAAGTGACTCGTACTTAAAGATTGGCATTTACAAAATAAAAGCATTTAGTTCCCCGCCATTTGTTATACCTTTCAGTTGGTTATATATTTTGCTTATATTTTCCTCATGAGCCTCGCGACCCAGCTCTGGGTCGCGACCCTCACTTTGAAAAACCGCTGTTCTATCACACACCGCCATCCGCGGACACCGGACTTCTTAGAAGTATCGATGCGCACCCGAAGCAGTCGGATGGCATTCCTATAAGGCGGAGGGAGCCTCGCGCACGGAGAGAACTCTAAAGCACCTCGAATTACGACTTGGGTAAAAACCTTCCTCGACGCTTTAAGAGTGAGCCGCGATTACTGGTGCCAACCCACGCACAAGGACGCAAAGGAAAACGGCATTCCGTAGCGAGAGAAGTCTTTTGCGAGTTTATTTTCATACCTCTCCCTGTAATTCATAAACAAGAGAGGTAAAAAGCTCTCCCCGTGTTACCGTGGGTCGGTTGCCGACGACGAGAGACGATTAAGAGGGAACGCGAGGTAAAAAAAGATTCGCTTGAATTCTGTGTTTTGTTGTTTGGAAACCGCCGCGGAATTTCGATGTATTTCTGGCAGCGAGATGTCGTTTTTAAGTAGCGGTAAAAAAACCCGCGGCTCGTTTTCTGGCCAATTAATTCAGCCGCGCGATTAAATTTTGCTCAAGTGCATTTGTGGCTAACAATAGACGAAACCGTGTAAATTTTCGCCGCGCTGCAGAACGGACTCGTACTGCGTTGATATTTCACGAAGTTCTTTACATGTGTGTGTGTGTGCGTGCGTTTACAGTAAAAACCCCGATTATCAGTGCGAGGATTTCTCTGGCAACTTGGCGTTTTGAAGCACGTGAGAACTTACCCTCATTATGTTAATTCAGAGCTCTGTTTTTAATGGACATATTCACCGCAATAATTCCTTGCGACCTAGCTCACAAACAGCAATCTTATGCCAAATAAAATGAGATCAATTATTTATGTTGGCAAGTTTACCGTAGGTTACACGAATCTAAATATATAACAAAATGATTCATAGACGTTTTCATTTTGGCGAATACGATATGCGACTTTTTTAACTCATGTAACTAAATTTGTACAACATGTAACAGATATTTTAGAGAATTTTTCCTTAAAATTTTATCCTCTGGATTGTCCGTGTACACTCCAGCTTCAATTACCACGATTAAACGGGATTTTACCATGACACACACATCAACAAGTTTACATACAACGCATAGCTTAGCTTCAAACGTCAATCATTTCACCGCAGGATGCAACATGCAACGCCGTCAAATCCGTTCAGATCGTAGCGAAGATAAGGTCAAGGACAAAATCCATGATAGCACGAGAGTAGTACATGTTCCCCTTGGGCACATCAATTTTTTCCACCGTTTCGCGCAAATTCCGACAAATCAAATTATCGCGAAACTTCGTCCGGAATATTTAAAAAATATACTCAAAATCTCATTACCGAAGGTGAGGAGACCAATTAACGAAAATAATGTCGAAAAAAAGAAATTCGACCGAATCGCCCCTTCCGATGTCGCGACCTTGCGTCTCCTCCCACCGAAACGATATTTATCGCGGAATATCCGAAAGCTTGACGAGTATTTCCATATTTTTACCGGAAAAAACCGATCTACAAAAGTTGAAGATAAAAAAGAATGTGAGCGGAGGGGGGAGAGACAGGAGATAGGGGGAAGGAGGGATAAGGGGGAAAAGGGAAAGAGGAAAGGGTTAAAAGACAGGAGACACCGTTACTCGGAGATCATCGGGAAAGGGGAGGAGGGGCACGGTTGAAGCTAATGCAGAGAGATCTGAGCCAACCATCTCTCTCGCCGGCTAGCCACCCACATTCCTCACGGGTCCAGGAGGAGGAAGGAGGAGGGAGAGAGGAGGAAGGAGGAGGGAGAGAGGAGGAAGGAGAAGGAAGGAGGAGGGAGAGAGGAGGAGGAAGGAGGGAGGAAGGAGGGAGGGAGGGAGAGGAGGGGGAGAGAGGAGGGGGAGAGAGAGAGAGAGAAAGGGAGGAGAGAAAGGGAGGAGAGAATGTTTTAATGGAGTGGGTAGAACGGTCGAGAGAGTATAGGAGGGAGCTATTGAGCTAACGCTTAAGGTATGGGGGCCAATGGTGACAAGGTTATGAGCGTGGGAAACAAGAGTTTAACACGCTGCATATGTTTCCTTAAAAGGAGACGTATCGTTCGACTAAAAAAGAGATCTATCGAACGAGACTAGCTTCCTTTATGCCTGTTTTAATCCTCATTCGATAGAAGGTTCCAGGAAAGAATTATGTGGCCAACGTTGTGGCTGAAATAAAATTGAAAAACTACGTTTACTCAATTGCGACAGAAAGTTCGGAAAAAGAAGATGGCGTATTTCGCCTACGAAGCAGCGGCCATGGGGAATGACTTGCTGAAAGTGGTATTCCGAGAAACATTAGAATCTAAAGTCGGTGAGCCACCACTGAGGGCGGCTGCTTTGTAGCCGATGTGGCAACGTGGTCCTCACCACCTACATACATATTCCAATAGTGACTGAATTCTAAATATAACAAGCGTTGCGGCTAAAGGCGGGCATTTTGAAAACAAGCTATGACTATCATTGTAATTGTTCCTGAACCGCATTCGTTCTTGTAAACAAACAAATAGATGAGTTATAATAAAATACCTATCGGATTCCGATTTTATGAATCACGATGTAGATTCAAATTTTTTCAGAATTTACTCTCGGTAAATCACCATTGATGACGTCTGCTCTGTATTTTAATCCGGTTTTCCCAACTTTTTTTAATTATTCAACTCGACTGAGGGAGAGTTGGAGGGTGAGGGGTGGAAATAAGAAAACGTACGGTAAAATGGCATTTACGTAAACGTGGCGCGCGAAAAACAAAGACAGATCGTTGTTGCGCAAACCTTGAGGTACCCTTGAACCGGTGGAAGAGGTGGGTAAAGGGTAAAATTAACGAAAATTACGAGCTCCGTTCCGAAGGTATGGCGGGCGAACAAAAGAGAGACGAAACTAAACGACTCTCAGAAGTTTTCAACTCTGCCGTTTCGGACCTTTGAACCGTAAATTATTTTTCGACATTAACAGCTTGCGCACGTGAGAGAGGGAGGGTGAAGGAGGGAGAGGGAAATAAAATTTCCTTTCTTAGCGCCGAAGTTATGAAAAGAATTGGCGAGACGAAATGTCACGGGATTCCGAATTCGCAAAAGGTGAATGGAGAACATTAATCACGATATCCTATTTCATTAGACATTTATGCAGGGCAGGGCTCGAGGAAAATCGAACTAGGAACGGCTGTTTCGACATCTCGTTTAAAAAAAAAACTAAGAAAAATCAAAAATTTTTAAGTTATGCTTGTACTTTTCCAAATACGTGAGATTTCCAAGTATGCCGATAACACTTTTCCTTAAAAAATATTTTTACTAAAAAGTGCTCTAAAATCCGAATTTTGCCCTTAAATGAACAGGCCTGGTGCATCCAAAAACGCCAGATTAAATTTTAGTACACGTTTTTATTGCAAGTGTAATGTTATCAATTAATACAAAATTTTGAACGAATATTTGTACATACTGTGCCTCCAAACATTTTATCCTTACGTTTGCAATCAATATTTTTACTTCTAATCTAATTCTTTGATCATCTTGTACATTTATCAAATTTTATACAATCTGTATGATCTAAACATCTTTAATTTTAATCATTAACGTTTTAACCATCGTTGTTGTTATTGTGAATTTATTGCCTTAAAGGTAAAATGGGTTACGTGTAAGATGGAGATATTTAACTTCAACCTCGCCAATCGAATGGATCTTCGTTCTTTGGACTAATTGCGACATCGATGAACTACAGTCAGACCCCGATTTATCGTCCTCCTCCACCCCCGCATACCGCCCATGAATCGTTGTGAACAGAACTTCCATCTTATGCTTACATAGAGCAAGCTCGATTTATCGCCACCCCCCGCTCCAGCGCCAATTTCAGAGTTGGACAAACGGTGGCGCCAAATCGAGGTTTGACTGTTTCCCTGTCGTCGAAGGAAAAAAAAGTTCATTATTTTTTCTCGGCTATAACAACGACGAATTAAGAAGTCACGCGCTCCTCTTATCCAACAGAAGGTTGGATGATGATTCTTGATGAACGTAGAACGTTACAGCGGAACAGCTAGAAAGTATCCGCCTTCGCTAGAAAAACATACAGGTATTTAATAATTGACGTTACTGATGGCTGATGATGACCGGTTGTGAAATTGGGAACAAGAACCGTAATTTGGAAATAAGTCCAACTGTAGGTGTTGTACACGTTTGCGCCTTTTCGAGAATAGACTTTCTTTAACGAGAATTATTCGCCCGAAGTGCGTTCGCGACCAGACATTCATTATCAAGAAAACAGTAAATGACGTAACGATTCCGTCCTTGTTCGCGTGCGATAAATCCAAGTCAAGATATGCTACGTCTTCGGTAGGTATAGTTCGATATATAGTCGAACCTCGATAAATCGATCTTCCGTAACTCGAATTTTGGACGATTCGAAGCAGATTTTCTTACAACTCGTTTTAAAATGCATCAAAGCGACGTTCTACAACACGAACTTCCGACAACACGAACATCTCCTGTCTTCACTTGCAAGTTCGACCGCATCATCCCGGTAGACTGGTATAAAAAATAATTTCCCTTAGCATTAAATAAAAATACCCAAGGTCACACACTCTTCCCTCTGGAGGATGAATGGCTACTTTGCCGCCCCTCTTACAACAGTTGCGTAATAGTATTTTTTTAACTCGAAGGATAACGTCCTTTTTTACCCCGCCGACACTAGGATACTTCTTAAGATTACATGACGTGAATTTCGAATCCTTTCCATCTTTGAAAAGGCAAATAAAAAACCTCCGCTCGCGCCTTAACAATGGGGAGCACTAAGAGAGGGAGGGGGGGGCGTTGTGTGGGTAGCGGAAGTCTGAGAGCCGGGTTCGAGGGGCGAGGCGTCAATGGCCCCGGGGGAAAACTTGGAGGCATTCCACAGCGCTCTTTCCGCCGCGAGTCCTGCTCCTTCTCACCCTCTGCTCCCCCTCCATCTCCGACCCAACTTCTTAGAAACGTAGTATACATCCAAAATAACGCCAAAGGAAAAAGCGCCTCGCTTTTATGGGCTACGAGGGTTCCGCTGTGAAAGGAATAACGAAAAACAATAAAAAAGCGAGGCGTCGTATAAAAAAGAACGAGACGGTTCGTTTTAGGAAGGCGATATGAGTAAAGTTAGACGTCGAGTATCTTTAATTGCACCTCAAAACGAACAGAATATACGAAAGGGACGTGGCGTTTCAAGACCATTGGGAGAACGAGCGCGCATTCTGAATCAACGACAGGGAACCTTGAAAAATTACCCTTTAATAAACTTTTAATACAGTCAGATCCCGATTTATCGCCACCGTCTGTCCATCACTGACATTGTCGCTAAGGCGGGGGTGACAGTAAATCGAGGTATAGGCTTGCTCTATGTAACCATAAGATGGAGGTTCTGTTCACGATTCATGGACGGCATACGGGGGTGGCACTTATGGGGACGCTATATCGGGATCTGATATACCAAAATTCCGTTTTTACGCTGTGGCTTGGGACCAATTTCATTCCGTATTGAAGGATTTTCTTTAGAACCGGTATTGGGTAATGTGCCCATAGAATTATTGTGAAATATTAAAAAAATATGAATGACCATGGAAGTAACGATTTTTTAATTACGATGATAGATTTAAAAAATCAAAAGTACATAAAACAATAAGAAATTATCACATAAATAGTTTATGCTATAGTGAAGTGCTACGAAGAATAGGAGAGAAGCGAATGATTATACAGACTATCAGAAAGAGGAAGGCTAACTGGGTTGGACATTACCTGAGGAGAGAGAGTATGATTAAAGACGTGTTAGAAGGAAAACTAGATGGGAAAAGGGAAAGAGGTAGGAAAAGGTTTCAGCTGATAGACGATTTGAAAGGGAAAGAGGGTTATCAAGATATAAAGAGGACAGCGGAAAATAGGAGTATATGGAGAACCAGGTTTAACCATGAATAATCACGGACCTGTCTACGGACAGACTACCTATGATGATGATAGTGTCAGCACCGCGTAGGGACCAATTATGAAATTATTCTACTACCTAGTATTTTTTCATTCTGTAAAACCTACATTTCCGGTAAAACGGAACTACGTAAAAACGGGATTATAGTGTTATAAGAGCTAAAAAAAACTAAAAAAAGTTTATTTACGATTCAAATAAAATTAGCCATAAAATAAACACTTTCTCCTAAAGCTTCCAAAAAAACCGCAACCGATGCGGTGCATCACAAAAATAGCTGCTTCCGCGTGATATTTTCGTCTTTTATATCATAAAGGTCACGCTCAACCATAAATGCTCAAAAAAAAGTTGGATCGAGATTCCTGAAAGTCGTAAAAATAATGTCATAAAAATCTGATGTGGCCACCACATGACTTTCTCCATATCTGTAATATTTCTAAAAATTTCAAATAGGTTACATAATAATAAACATTTTAAGAAACTGCGAGAAAATTTTAGACTTTACAAAGAACAGAAATAAACTCAAACCATAGGCTTCTGATATTGGATATAACCACAAAGCTCCAAAAATTAAGGAAAGAAAAAGGAGCGTTACTAAGACGTAACTAAGCTTAAATTGTTAACAATAGTCGTCGGTAGGTGGCGTGGTGGCGACAGATAAAAATATAAGATATCTCTTAAACAATGCAATATATGTAAAAATGTTTCAAACAAAGGTTGTAGAAAATTTAATTTCCTACAACCTTTATTCAAGTACATTTTTACATTTATCAAATATTAAAGCAAATATTTCAAAATAACGGATGTGAAAAGAGTAAACCCACTTCCGATTGACCGATTTTTACCAAAAACTAATCAGTTCTTTCGACTTTTATAAAAATATTAAATGTAAAATTCCGCGTTGACCTGATTAATAGTTTTTGAATTAGAGCACCCACAAAAAAAGCTATCACATACACACATCGAGAAAATGGTCAAAACGTGTTCAAGGGACCTTAAAACGTGTATTTCCGTTGAAATCTCAAATTCGATTTTTTTTTCATGAAAACAATACTTTCCTCTGTATATGGAGAAAGTAAAAAAGGTTCGCAAAAATACAACTGTAGATTTGAATTTGTGAAGCTTTTTTCGCTCGAGCGAAGCGAAACTTTACAGAAAGCGATTCTTTCCAAAATATCTTATCACTTCAGAGAATTGTGGAGCTCACCTTAAGAGTAAAATCAAATCTACTGTCTATCCAACAGCAATATAAATGTTGGGGTAACCGGATAGGTATTCCCGCTACAATGCAGTCGTCATCAGTGATTAACTGCTAGTTTTAGAATATTATCGGTGAATCGCCATTGGCGAAGGCTACCATGCAGTAATACGAGGTAAAGACGCCCGAGTAACAAAACATTGAGTGAATATAATTCATTGGGTTACCTTACCGTGAGGTGAGAAAATCGCCCTTTCTTTACCGAGTTATCGGAGTGAAGTTTTGAGTCAAGAGGCTTACCTGCAAACATAAAAAAGAAAGGGTGTAAGGTTCGTGGTAAAATGTTAAATATCTTATATATACTTCAAAGGTTGTCGATATTCGTAAACAATTTTTAAAACAACCTTCACAAAAAAACCTGAGCAAATAATTACGTAAATTGATTCTTATTTTCAAAAGAGAATTATTGAATATGTACACCTTATGACTAAAAACCAAAATGAGCAAAAAACCAGCTCATTTTGGCCACTTTCAGAATCTACTCTCGCATCGACACTGACGAAGGCTACTTTGTAGCGTAAAGGCATCGACCTTTATACATGTCTATTGGAGGGACATAGTTTGTACACTATTCTCCCGTTAGTTAAAAAAAAGTCGCACGACCCTTTTCTTCGGGGCGAAAAAATATACATAAATATTTCGGTGCGACGCGACCTTTTTTTTTACAATTCCTTCGAAAAAAATAACGAATCGCAGAGCGCGCCTCTCGTCAAAATACTCCGCGAAGAGAGACGCAGCGAAAATTGAAGACGATGGAAAAAAGAAGTGAGGAAATGCGAGAAGCGTGGTGGGAATTTCCGCCCTCCATTGAGAGGGATACAGGGAGACGGAAAAAAGAGTCCGGCGCGGCGGAAGGGGAAACAAAAAAAAATGGCGGAAGAGAGAAAAGTAAGAATGCACCGTGGTGACGCGCTGAGACCTCCGAGGTTTCCGGCGGATGCACCGACTACTTCCGAAGGAAGCCATTTCTAGTTGCAGCGCTGCCCGAAAGAGGTCGCGAAAGTCGTATGAGCGAAGCAAAAACTCTTTTCCACGAATATAGAGAGAGAGGGGAGATATACAAGAGGCGGCAACACAATGAGGAAAAGAACGGAAGAGATTTTTTTCTTCTCTCTCGAAGCTTTTTTAAAAAAACCTGCAACGGGAAAAAAACTCGCATGACAAAGATTACTCCCGGTGCATTAGCATTAAGGCGCTGCTCGCACGAAGGGAAGGGTCCGCTTTCTTGATGGCGTACAATGCTTCGCCTAAATGGTCGAACGAACGGAGTACGCCGGAAAACTTTATGATAAATAACCTCTTGGGAAGACGGCGAACTTTAAAAAAAGTTGGAAGGTATTCGACCGGGAATATTATGACTTCGCGACAAAAAAGAATGTAAGATAATTTCGCCAGGGTATTATTTTTTTGCGAAGTTGACACGGATAAGTAAACACTTGGGAAATGTCATTATTTTCCCACCCCTCCGTTCCTTGATTAGATTTTTTACGGAACGTAAAATGAAACTCGGTCTATGGATAGGATCCTCCATCTTAATTAAGAATCCGTTTTTATTAATTAAACAGTACAATGAAAACAAAACATGTCCAAAAATACCTAGTCTCAAATTTCAACCACCCACTCCATCCCTAAACTTAACTAAAAGGTTTTTTCTGAAACCGAAAACAATGAAATGACTCTTAACGTAATGGAGGAGCTAGCTGGCACACAAATTCTTCCAGTAAGTAAATGGAAAAGTTTCCTTGTGTTTTATTCCTTTTGTAATTTTCATTGCATTTACACAAAAAATCAATTGACACAAACTCAACAACGAAAATGGAGGCTAGATGTGTAAAAACAAAACCCGCTTATCGTCAATGTATCGAGCGTTTGTATTAAGCTATCCAATTTCCGAGATACCTTTTCAGCCACAAATTAATACTCTTCAGCGATAACTGCACATCGATGATTCTTAAAAGAATACGTATACAAGTTACCTAGATATCCCATCAGTTATTTTATTACGCATTCTGCAATAAAAAATAACGATCAACTGTGCCCACAACGGGAAACGAACTCAAGAATCATTTCAAGCCGGCTCACCCGCCAAGGACGACCTCGAGACCGATGATGACGAAGCACACAAACAAGAAAGCGACGATTTTTCACGTGCGCAGGGAAAAAAGAAAAAAAGACGTACAAGTTGCCTTATAAAGCCGCTACGGCACGGTAATTGACCCGTAAGACCTCCGGCGATCGAACCAAGGCAACTAATATAAAACGATTTCACCCGCACCGACGTGGCCGGGTAGTGAACCCGTAGATTTCATAGGTCGGGAAGGACCAGGGAGGGAGGGAGGAAAACTTCAAAAATATCGAGAAATAAAAGCGAGATTTTTTAAATGTCCGACTCGTTCCAGAAAAAGAGGAAAAACGGAGAGAAAAGGTCGAGAAAGATAGGTAAAGGAGTAAGGAAGAAGAAGAAAAAGGAAGAGGAAAGACGTGAAGGATAGATAGATGTCTTTATTCGGGCGAAATTTGGACCATAAGGGGAGGAAGAGAGAATGGAAAGGGGAAGAGAATGAGGTAAAAGACGGGTGAAAGGAAGAGAAAAGGGAGAATGAGGGAGGAAAACTGGAGGAAGGAGATGGGATGAGATGATTGAGAGAAAAGAGGGAATAGGGAGGGAAGAGGGAGGGAAGAGGGAGAGAAGAGGGAGAGAAGAGGGAGAGAAGAGGGAGAGAAGAGGGAGAGAAGAGGGAGAGAAGAGGGAGAGAAGAGGGAGAGAAGAGGGAGAGAAGAGGGAGAGAAGAGGGAGAGAAGAGGGAGAGAAGAGGGAGAGAAGAGGGAGAGAAGGGGAAGGAAATAAAAAGAACGAAAGAGGGAAGACAGAGAAGAGAGACTAAGGAAACAGTGGGCTGGAATAAAGACGAAAGAAGGCGGGATAAGAAGGGAGAAAATGTAAAACAAAGAGGGAAGTGAGACAGATGCAGGAATAAAGAATGAAGGTAGTAAAACGAAAGAAAGAAAAAGGAGGAAAGAAGAGGGAGGAAATAATAAGGGAGGGAAGATAGGCGAAGGAAAGGAGAGGTGAAGAAACTGATAGATATATAGATAAACGTCTTTATTCGAGAATAATTGAAACTATGAAGTCCCTTCTTATACGTAACCCATCGTTAAAGATGGGAGTGAGATAGAAAGAGGAAGGAGGGAAGCGGAAAGAGAAGGATCCTGGGTTCGACCTAACGGTTCTCGACTTCACACACACCCACGCATTCTGCGGCGAGAGAGAGGAGGCGGCGGAGTAAGGAGGCGTGGAGGAGGATGATGATACGGTCCCGCCACCCACGCTGTAGATCGATCGACGCCCCGCCCGGACACACACACACACACACACGCAACACGAGACAATGAGACACTCCCCGGCAGCAGTGACCCACAAGAGCCGGGTCAAATATGTCCATTGTTTCCACCCGGCATGCCAAGGAGGTGTGTACATACCTCCTCAAATGGCCGCCGCCGGTAAGGAAAAAACACTGTATAATATGTAAGGAGGTGAAGAAGGATGGGGATAAGAGACAAAGCGACTTTCCAACGGGCGATGACGCGTTATGACGAGTATACTCGTCCTCGGTGCCTTCTCTCATGCAAAACGTACTTGTTTGCGCGCGTGTTCCTTGTGTCTTTTTCGGGTCGGAAAGAAAAGTCGAACCTCTTAAATCATCCAGCTTCGAGAGAAAGCAATAAAGAATTATTAAAAATGTATTTACATGGTGAGTCGAAAAATAACTACTATTAAAAGCAAATTCCGTTTAGAAAGAGATCACACCGGATCTTCCTATTATTTTCATAGTGCGAGCGCGGAAAAAATTCCAAACTCTGAAATGATATAGCGAGGACATCTATGAACCGTTGCGATTCATTTCGAAAAGATTATTAGGCAACTGATTATTCGCAAAATTGCGTTAACTGCCAAAAGTATTATTTTCAAAAAACTTCCCGAATTTCTCATCAATTTTGCGTTCATTGTTTTTTCATCTTGAGAAATCAGCAGTTCATTGTTCACGAGGGTGCAATATGGCCTATTTAAGTACCTACAGTACTCTTCCCATAATTCGTTCAATTTTCAATTACGGAATGTATTTATTTATGCGAGAAAGAGTCGAAACGAATACGTGGCACCCAGAAGGCATCGAAGCCAAAACTTGCCCATCACAGTATGAACAGGAGAAACAATCAAAATACCCGTACGTCGAGACCAAGAAGTTGAAAAACCAGACCAAATCATGAAATTTTAACGAGGACGGCGTATTTTTGGGTTGTTCCATTTCCGACTACCCACTACTGCTTTTGCAACACACTTTAATGCTTCATGAAAATAAACGAAGAACTACAACTTTCGAGATTACAAAAAACTGCAAGGAGAATAGGATAGACGAATGTACGAGTGGCAAAACTTTTCTCGATAAAAAATTGCAACAACAACAGGGCGCACGAGGAAACGACTCCCGCCAAGGGGAAACGAGAAGTTCTTTTTTGGGGAGGAGAGCGCGCACCCTAAACCCGTAAACATGTCTCGAGTAGTAAAATGGAACCGCAAGATATGGTCCACCGCTTTCAGGTTAATCCCCTTGTAAGGTCCCCTCGTCATAAACATCTCGAGCGAAAGGGTACTGCAGTCGCGGGGACTACGACTACTACTACACATCTGCAGTCCTACGAAAAAAAGAAGATGGTAATGCGACCCGAGAGAGAGAGAGAGAGAACTTTTCCGTGCGGCTTCAGTTTGCGTCGCGAATCCTCGAAGGAGATATTAAGGGGGGCACGCGCAGAAATGCTGTCTCTATCCTCTTCCATTTAATGCGACGATAATCCAAAAACATTATGAGATGAACCATTAGGCTCGCGTAATAAACGAATCTCGGTACAGCAATAGGGTGCCTTCGGTCTTCTTCTTTCTAAGCATAAACGAAATACTTTAATGCGTACCCGTATTATTTTTAAGAATGTCAAATGAATGACGAAAGTTTTGCCCATAAACATTTAAAAATATAAACTATCTGACTCGAACTAGATGTATGGCAAAAAATTGAACTCGGTATAAAATCAGGTTATAATGGTCATTCCGTAAAAAAGAAAATTGAGAAATTCCCCGAAGGATTTTAAGTGATATTTACCTAGTAAGTAATACGCGCTATTCCACAAAGGAAAACGGCATCGCTCATCGCCATGAAGACACTCGGAGAAGTTTTAAATTTCCCAAAATCTGTTTCTGTAGTGCTCCCTGCTTCAACGACACAAGGTTAATTTCACGAATGTTGCCTCCTTATTGACAGTCGAGGGCTAATAGCCGTTGCGAATAATTTTTGCACGATTTGCATAAGAATTAACAATTCCCTCAGTACATCCCTAAACCTTTTCTAAAGCACTTCTTAATTAGTCACTTTCATTTTGTTAGTACGACATTTTCGTTGAAAAGGTATTAAGGTCATATCGGGATCTCACCGTACCTTTATTTAAAAAAAAAGCGACGCGAAAAATTGAAAACCCGCGATATTAGTGAAAAACATCGGTCATTTTTAATGTATTTCGCTCAAGCATTGACAAACGCCGATTAACGCGCAACAAATCAAATAATACTACCCATCCCCCTGCACAAACACACGCCGCCTATTACAAACCCCGCAAGCAAGCAAATTTTTTTCTCCCTCGAAACTTAGCGTTCGCAACCTGAATAAACAGCATACGTTCTAAGGGATCTCATACGTTTGCAGGTTGCCAGCGAAGGAGGTTTAAAGGATCCAATGAGAGAGACAGAGCATTGACAACGCATACAAACGAGGATTAGCGAATTGAAGATGGGAACGAGAGATAGGAATAGAGGTAGAGAATGAGGGAGAGAGAGGAGGCGGGGAGAGGAGTATGGGGTGGGAGGAGAGAGAGGAGGCGGGGAGAGGAGTATGGGGTGGGAGGAGAGAGAGGAGGCGGGGAGAGGAGTATGGGGTGTGAGGAGAGAGAGGAGGCGGGGAGAGGAGTATGGGGTGGGAGGAGAGAGAAGGCGGGGAGAGGAGTATGGGGTGGGAGTAGAGGAGTCGGAGGGGATTGTTCAGGAGCGGCAATCGGACTTAAGAGGAGGGTGGACTAAGGGGAGTGTTGGTGAGGTTGGAGGGGAGGGAGGCTGAAAGAGGCTGTACTATTTATAGATCACCGCAAGAGGGATTCTGCGAGTGAAGGGGGGAGGTTCGTTGGAAGGGGTGGAAGCACTTTACCGAGTGAGGGAGGAGGGCTAGGGGAATTGAGAACACGATAAATAGCGAGGGTTGGCAGAGGATATCGCGAGAGACGGGATGGGTGGGAAGGGGAATGTTAGGAGAGGATATGCTAGGTAGGAGGAAATTAGGAAATAAAGATGGAGGAAGGAGAGATCGGATGGAGGGAAAGAGAGATATGGGAAAGGAGAGAGTGGATCGGAGAGAGAAGAGGGGAAGAGGAGGGAAGAGAGGGAGTAAGAAAGGAGAGGGAGATAAGAGATGTAGATTGGAGAGGGGGTTAAGAGAAGTAGATTGGAGAGAGAGGTAGATAGGAGAGGTAGTGGAGAAAGGAGGGAAAAGGTATAGGATAATGTGCAGAAGAGCGGAGGGTGAAAGGGAGAGGTGAGATAAGAAAGGAGAACGGAACGAGAAAAAGGAAAGAAAGAAGAGATAGGAGAGGAGTAACGGGACAGGAGGGGAGAAAAGAGGAAGAGATGGGATAATATAGAAGGGAAAGGAGAAACGGGATAGAGTGAGAAAAGAGAGACAGGAGGGAGATAGGATAGAGAAAGAATGGGAATAAGCAGAGGAAGGTTAAAGGGATTGAGAAAGTGAGGGGAGATGCAGCTCCGGATAGAGACAAGCGTATGCATTGGAGAGGAAAACTTAACGTGAATGGAGAAGAAATGAGAGATTGATGGGGAGGAGGAGCCAAAAGGAGGAGGCGCTTCTTGAGGGATATAGGGAGGGAGGAATGATTAAGTTAAGACGAGAGAGAATAGGAATGGAAAAGAATTTACGAAACGGCCAAAAGGAAAAACGTCTTGATATATTTACAAACCCTATAGATCACAAGAGAACAGAATAAGAGATCGCCACGCACCCCCAACTTTTATTCCTCTTTTCAATTCACAAGCAATTGGATAGGGGAGATGAGACGGAGTAGGTGGTTTGAGGGGAGTAGAGTTTTGATATTTACAACGAAAGGGTCCTTGAGGGTTAAACATTTCTTAACAGCAGTAAAGTGGGCGTGGCGAGAGGACTACGAGGACCGACACTAAACTCGATCGCTCCAGAATGTTAATGCGACGACATTCGCATTTAAAACAACTTTCCGTCCGAAAGATACGAGCCCTTGACTCCCACACACAAACCCTGACGCCTTATTTATTTTATGTGGTAGACCCAAACGACTCCAGAAAAATTTCTTCCTCCATCAAATCCCGAAGAAAGAATAACGCGACAAAACTTTATCGATGCCTCATTTTTCTCCAGAATGGCGATTATATCATTCCGTGTGGAATCCGAAAAAATAACAGAAACCAGCGCGAATAAAGATAAATATAACAAAAATTTGCACAACTTTCCTAAACATCGCACGTTTTTAATCGAGGAGGTTTAGAAAAAACAATAATAAACCGATAAAGAAACCCTTTCTTTAATTTTTCCAGTACCATGACATACCTCCCACGCACCCTTCCTTTTCTTTCTTTCTCTCTCGCAAAACGCAAGAATAAAAGAAAAACAACGAAGGCATTCGTAATTCAAAAAAACAAATTACGAACCAAAAATGAAAACCTTTCCGCCCAAACGAGACAAGAGAGAGAACAAACCAGACACAAAACCCGAAAAGATGAGAAGGGACGACTAATGGGGAGGCAGAGACAAAAAGAGGCAGTGGGAATGAGAAAATGGAAAGAAAGAGAAAAAGAGACGCGCAGAGAGGGAGAGAACGAAATCGAATTTCAAAAAGAAAATTAAACAAGAAAGCGAAAATAATTACTTCTGAATTTCGGAGGGGAGCGTGTTAGAGAGAGAGAGAGAGAGAAGAGAGTAGGTCGCGATGATAAGAGGAAGAGGTGAGGGCGAGAAAGGGAGGTTGCACCCTCCATTTCGCATGCGTTCACCAGAGTACCCTTTCGAAAAAAACATCCCCACTCCTTTCCCATTTACAACGGAACCGAACGCCCCCGGGGCCAAAAAAATAACTAGTAGATGGAAGAGCTCGCGAAAAGGCGCACACTCACCATTCCAAGAATTACGCACCCACGCCATTAACCCACAGATGTTAAGAGGAGTACCGCTACCACACCAACGCCACGAAAAGCACCACCCCCTCATCCTCCCATCACTTCTCCACTTAACTCGCCATTAGGCCAAACCCCCTCTTTTCGGGACCGTTCCCCCAATGCCCCTTCTCGTATCCTTATCTTATGGACCCTACACCCTCCTCAACATCCCCTTTTCCCTTATACAACCATCTATCCAGCCACCCTTCATTACGATCCGAAACCCAATTGCACATCAAAGGGAATATTTAAATAGGGCTGGGCGAGAGAGAGAGAAACAGAAGTGAAATGAGGGCCGGAGCCCCCATTGGAGGACTAAGAAAAGGGGGTAGGAGAGAGGGGCGCGGGGGATGTGATAGGAACGGAAAAAGGGGAGGGGAGTGTTCTGGCGTGGGCGTTTGGGGGAGTTTTTTTTGAGGATTCCAAGAATGCGTGGGATGGGGATGAAAAGAGAAGGCAAAGTCGAGGAAAGATGAAAGGGGGGATTTGAGTTTGGGGTAGGCGAACGCGGGGAGAATGTAAAGATCAGAAAGAACAGTAGGGGGATGAGACGGCTGGATTGGAGTGAGAGGGAGGGAAAGAGAGGCCGGAAAGAAGAGAATAGCCGGTTTAAATATAGAACTCGAGGGAGCCATTGACAACTTCCGTCCTTGTCGCGAGTTTTACTCGATCGAACCTCCACCCTCCCCACCGTTACGTAGCCCCAATTAGTGGTTCCACACCCTCCCCTCTCAAAAATATAGGTCGATGACATCGGAGTGAACAGACGACAACATTCCTGCCCTCTTGCGATATTGATACGAGAATTAAGGAATGTTTCGTTATAAGTTGCGTTGCTTTCTTTGTGAAAATCTTCTAATGTGAAATTCAAGAAGTTCGAATTGCAAAATATAAAATGCTCCTATAATTAAAAATCCCTTTATAAGTGTTTCAAATTTCATGTTCATTATAACTTATGTAATTTCATTTAATTTCGCCACCCCATAAAAAGGTCGCAAACATGTAGCCGTCAACTTCCAAATAGCCCTCTATGTAGTCGCAGTGTTACACAGTAATTTCAACTTGAGAATCGTCCCAGTTGAGTACTTTTGTGTATTTTGTTTATTTCATTTTGTCGCTCATTTTGAACGTACTGTTTCATTTACTGTACTATCATGTATTATTTGGGGTGCAAATGGCACAAACGTATGGAAAAATATCCGCCAGGAACGTGACCCCAACATTTATTATTCTTTAGGGAAGCAAGTAGGCTTTGCTATACGCCGTTTCGCTACACGTCGCAGTTTTCAGGAACGCGTCTCCGACGCACGACTTGCCGTACATTTTGCCCGCACAAGTTTTGGCTGCGGACGATAAAAATTCGTCCGTGGATACATTCGAGAATCGTTACTAACAGCAATGAACGGAACAACCGTGTACTTACTTGATTGAGATAAAAACTTAAATCTCGCCTGTCCGATGCCTTTCATCGACGAATAAAGCGCGTCGAAATCACGAAAAAAGGGGCCTGCAATATTTAGCGCGGAAAAGTGAGAGACGCGGAGGGCATAGACGGAATGAGAGATGAAGGAGGTGGGAGGGATTGGGAAAAGGAGACAAGAGGCGATCATTCGATTACAATAATTTAGTTTGGATAAGACTAGCTGCAAAGGGGCGTCTCCCCTTAGCATGGACAGTATCGAGGAAATCAAATTTGCCCGCCGCAGGTGAGAAAGCGCGAGGGAGAGAGAGATCCGAAATGTTTCGCGGAAGGGTGAGGTGGGAGACTAAACTGACGCGCCCGAGCCCTAACGGCCAACCGCAAATTCGAACAATTCGAGAAAGTCCGAACGAGTGGGCGTCGGGTATTTCCCGCCTCCCCTCTCGGATCGCTAATTAACAACTTTATCCTCGCTCAAGTTGCGGATTAGACCGATGATTATAGGGGAAGGTCCGTGCGTCAATGAATGGGTTTCAGGTGAGGTCGCGTGGGCGGTCGTGTTTTTCCGAGTTCCGATGTCGGGTATCTGGAGCATCGACGTACATTTTTTTTAAACTTCTCGATTAGATACTTTTATTACGCTAAAGGGGTATTTTACTGTATTCTCTCACGCGCTGATTCCTGCTACGGTAGAAAAAAATCAAAACACTGCAAGGGAGAAATGAGCGGATTCTGTATTTTTACGAATCTTTTGTACGACCGTAAAGATGCAATCCGCGCATACAGCTACCTTCTCAGCGTTATTTTTACTCCTGATGTAGTCGTCAAATGTAATCTCTTCGCATTGTATATTTATACACATTATTTTAAACATTTATCGGCATTTCTCTGGGCAACTAATGGTTCAAACCGGCGGGAAATCTGTATACCCTGGACCGTAGAAATTCTGGACGCAGAATTTTATATACCCCGCCTTTTTCAAAAATCTTAATGTCCAGCGTATGCCTGTCTGCATACAAATTTCAACATCACTTTCATTTGTGTTTAGATACTAGTATTTTTCGATTTCCCACTGAACTCGAATTTAACGTTATTTCGATGCTCCAGTTATAGAAATTCGAACGGAATTTCCACCTTACCGAAACATACAAGCCGAAAGTGACTAAAAGTCACCGAAACCCGTGAAAAGGTATCGCTTATGAAAATGGCGACAGTGAACTGAAAAAAGAATATCTAACCCGACACGTAAAGAATTACACTCGCGTAAAATGATAAAACCAAGAACAAACTAACTCAACAAAGATAAAAAACGAATTTCTCGGGAGAGAAAAAAGACGCCGCCACCTGGGCTTACCGAAAAGACAGCGAGAGAGAGAGAAGTACGGAGACCAAGAAGGTACGTGACTAGGAACGCAAGACGGAAGACACAAAAACATCCTCTCCACGCGAAGAAATTAAAAAATAAAAACAAAACGAAATCAAAACTACAAAGGGAAGAGAGAGCGAGATTAAGATAAGGAAGGAGAGTATGAGAATGACAGTAGGCAGCGAACTGCACCCTCCTCTTGTAAAAAAAAAAACCCGCGGAGATGAAAGGAGACGAAGTAGAGATGTTCTTGGTAGTTTAAGAGCGTCGCAAAAGGATCGCGAAGAAAAAAACGTCGCTGGGAAAAAATACGAAAGAAAAGACGCACAAAACTGTCAAGCGCAATGAGAGAGGGGGACTTTCCAAGGGTAAGAAAAGAGCAACCAAGGAGGAGGGAGAAGGTGGGGCGTGATTTCTTTTCCTTCTCTTTTACCGCGCACGCGAATAGCTGGAATGCGCTCCGTCGTATGCTTATTTTCCAACCCCTCCACCATCTTAATTTGCCATTCTTTCCCACACTTGCGCCGAATTGAAATGACAATCGGGCGTTAATGAGCAAAGAGTAACGCAATACGCACTCGAGAGCGTTATGGCGCACGTAGAGCGAAAACTGCGCATGCCCAACATGATAGCCAGCACACACACATACTCCCTCATAGAGGGATAAAAAGAGAAGCGAGGGTGGAGAGATATGGAGGAGAGGAGAATGATTCAAAGAGACGGCCATAACGCTGTGAGAAGAGCTACCCACCCACGCCGACTGGGGTTATCTAGAGAGGGAGAGAGGTGTGAGAGAGAGAGAGAGCAGGAAAGTTCGTTGAGGGATGAACGTGGAGGAAAGCAGAGAAAGAGGACGGGAGAAGCTGTGCCCGAAAAGAGGTAGAGAGGGAGGGAATGAGGTTGGAGGAGGGATGCCGGCGGACGGCTTGGAGGGGAGAACGCGAGGGGGCGACGCCCGGCGTCCCGCCGTCACGTGACCCTGAATCGATCGAAATGGGGCGCCGTCCGAAGAAGAAACTACGTTAGCGGCAGAGAGGGTGAGATGAAGGGAAAGGGAGGGAGAGACGGAAGGAGAGGAGAAAGGGATGAAGAACGGGGAGGGAGAGATGCGGGAGGAACAGAAGGGGAGAGTTCTAGGAGGAAGGGGAGATATAGAGTCGGGAAAGGGTAGCAGAGTTGGAGAATGATGTACCAAAAGCAGGAGCGAATGGTAGTGAGGAGGTAGGGGAGAACAGAATGGAGGGAGCCAAGAGTTACGAGAACAAGGGAAGAGAGGAGGGAGAGAATAAGGGAATAGAGAGGAGGGAGAGAATAAGGTAAGAGAGACGAGGGAGAGAAAAAGGAAAGACCAAGAGTTACGAGAATAAGGGAAGAGAGGGAGGGAATAAGGGACAGAATAAGGGAAGAGAGGAGGGAGAGAATAAGGGAAGAGAGAGGAGGGAGAGAATAAGGGAAGAGAGAGGGAGTACGGGAGGAGGAAGAGTACGGGAGGAGGAAGAGTACGGGAGGAGGAAGAGTAAGGGAAGAGAAAGAGTAAGGGAAGAGAAAGAGTAAGGGAAGAGTAAGGGAAAAGGAAGAGTAAGGGAAGAGGAAGAGTAAGGGAAGAGGAAGAGTAAGGGAAGAGGAAGAGTAAGGGAAGAGGAAGAGTAAGGGAAGAGGAAGAGTAAGGGAAGAGGAAGAGTAAGGGAAGAGGAAGAGTAAGGGAAGAGGAAGAGTAAGGGAAGAGGAAGAGTAAGGGAAGAGGAAGAGGAAGGGAAGAGGAAGAGGAAGGGAAGGGGAAGAGGAAGAGTAAGGGAAGAGAGGAGATAGAGAGTAGGGGGAAAGTAGAGGAAGATAAGTGGGGAGAGAGTAGGGTAGGAGAGGAGGGAAAGGGAGTAGGAAGAAGAGGAGGGAGATAGAATAGGGGGAGATAAGGAGAGTAGAGGGAAATAAGGAGAGGAGATGAAATAGGGGAGAGTGTAAGGGGAGATAAAATATGGGAGAAAGGAGAGAGAATAGAGGAGATAGAGGAGGGAAATGAAGAAGGGAGGAAAGTGGAGGGAGGAAAGTGGAGGGAGGAAAGTGGAGGGAGGAAAGTGGAGGAAGGAAAGTAGAGGAAGAAACGTGTGCGACAGTACGGGAAAAATGAGATAGGAGAGAAAGAGTAGGGATAGAAAAATTAGAGATTAGGGAGAGATTTAGGAGAGAAAGATTTAGGAGAGAAAGATTAGGGAGAGAAAGATTAGGGAGAGAAAGATTAGGGAGAGAAAGATTAGGGAGAGAAAGATTAGGAAGGTGAGAGTAGGTTAAGAGAAGTGGGAAGAGAGTAGGTTAAGAGAAGTGGGAAGAGAGTAGGGAAGGAGAGAAAGGGAAGAGAGGATAAGGGAGGGAGAAAAGGACTGACTACCACGGAGGAGTAGCTTGGTCTGCTGAACTGACGAGTGTGGGAGTGGGAGAAAATACGACAGCATAAACTACAAATATGCGAATAAAAAGGGGCGGATTTGGTGGAGAATACGAAGTACGATACAGAGGAGCTTAACGTCATCTTTATTACGGCAGCTACGGGCGTTGGATAAGGCGAGGAAGAGAGAGAGGGTACGAACACGCTCCTAGAGAGAGAGAGAGAGAGAGAGAGAGAGAGCGGGAGAAAGAGTCGTATTGTAGCGGGCGATCTAATTTGCGTCCGCTTTGGCACTGTGACAACGAGATGAATAATGACGGACAACAAAGAGACCTAAAATTTCCTCCGTCGCTGACAGGTTAGCGGGAAACTGGCGCCTGTATCTCTTTTTTCACTAAAAAAAGAATGATGAAACTGGAACGGTGACATGAGGCCGTAGATGGGTAGAAAGCCGCGTGAAACGAGAGAACTGGACGAATATTCAAGACAAAAGTCAAATCGTGGGAGGGAAAAAGTGACAAGAAAAATAGTTGCGTAGCAATTCGACCGACATAGAAACACTAAAAACAAAATACGTTACTCCAATAGGCGCAAAAAGCTGGGAAAAACCAGAAGCGCATTTCGGCCACAAAGCTGTCGTCATCGGTGGCGATTCATCGATAGAGGATCATAAATGCACGATAGTTAAGAGGTCCAAAAGCGAATTAGGGAGCTCGCCTAAATCTCTGAAACCAAGATAATTCCGAATGACAAAAACAGATGCGCATATAGAGTAGCAAACAGCCACCTTCAGCGGAAACAAAGCAACGATAACCAGGTGAACAATGGTGAGGCAAAATCGGAATCCTGCGGAATGAAAAGGAGTATGAACAGAACTGAAGATACACAGAGGAAACAAAATATTAATACAAGGGCCGTGAACCTACGGCCAGCAGTCCGCATGTGGCCCTCGAGACCGTAATATTTGGCCCACGTACCTCAGATGACAAAGCGATTTGTAAAATTTTATCAAGGGAAATGTCACACTTGTTAAGCAAAATTATCGCCATGTTGAAATGATAGCACTAAAAATGTTTATAATTGATTTTTACACAATATCTAGGTAGGTATATTCAGATTCAAACTATGAATTAACCGGCCCGACGAAGCATTTGCGACCTCCAATGTGACCCACCTGGTAGAATAGTTAACCGACTTCTGCCTTACTAGATAAAAGCGAACGACTAACAATGTAGAAACCAGAAGACAGCCATGGGAACAAATTAAAAACGAAAGACATTTTCGCCCTGGCGAACTAAGGCAAGAAGGAACGGAACGAGATTGAGGGCGACGGGAATTAAAGGAGAAAAAAGGGGAAGATAACCAGGCGAAGGGAAGGATTGGGGAAGACGAAATCGTAAGATGTGGGGGTTGTTTAGGGACGGGCCGTGCGTGCGATAGATCAAGGCATGAGGGATGGGGTGGCGGTGAAATGGGAAGAAAGTGTGTAGAGAAAGGGGAAAGGCCTGCAGAGGCTGGAGCGATTCCAGATGAGGGGAAGATACGGTGTCAAGAGTTTCGCGGCGAAATTAAACGCGCAGGATGTAATATTTCAGCAACCGCTACTCTTTCAATGTTATCCTAGGATAAAAATGCATTATCTCACGTCGAATGAGTTAAGCCAGCAGGATATTAACTTAATGAAAAATTAACGAAAGAAAAATCGTCAAAAACAAAAAAACGCCAAAAACAAAAATTGTCACCGACTGAAGAAATTTTCCATTGTGAAATAGGTGGGCCGTTTTAATTTGCCGAATTACGACAAGGCTTTCAATAATACAACGACACAATCAGCGATAGTTTAAATTCCGCGCGATCGCCCTTGAAAATATTAATGTACTCCACGATCGGTCCGACGAGAGAAACGTAACCTAAACGAAATTAACTTTCACAACAATTAGCCGAGCCGTGATTAAAATTAACTTGAACAAACAACACGTCCCGTTATCATCGCGACGCAACACGCGTCAAACATTAACCCGGAACCAATAATCGCATCGGCGATACGTTTAATCGCATTATTTACGCCCACCGCCGCCGACTAATTAACTAACGACTCACTTTCATCCACGCTTGCAGAAAAAAAGCGAAGAAAGAGGTTTAAAAAAGAAACCTTTGACAAATGAACGAACGACATCATGCACGATAACCTAGAGCATACCGCACGCGCACACGCACACACACAACCATACACACGGCCCCACGTAAAAAAAAAAGTAACAAATCGAGCGCAATCGTTTCGTAGATTTTTCAGATCGCGAGAAAAAGGCGGGGGCGGACGGAAGGCCATTTTAAGAAGCCTCCCTGCGGAGAAAAGACAGACAGAGAAAGAGAGAGAGCGAAAGAAACCGCCGTAAAGCAATCGCCTATCTTCCGCCTCCGCAAAAAAAGGAATAATAAATAGGAACCGTGAAACCTCCATGGTTTCATTCCCTCTTTTTTCCCCCCGACATTTTTCGTCCGCGAGTAATAATAAAGAAGTGGGAGGGAGTCGATAAATAAAAGAGACTAGAGGCGTCCAAACGAGGGGTTAAATCAAGCGAGAAATGAAAAATAAAAATGGGAAAGGGGAGGAAAAATAAAGGGAAGGGAGTGTCGGGGGAGGAAGTAGAATAGACGGCGACGAAAAGCGACGGACGGGCTTTGGACGAAAAAAAACAGTCGCGAAGCGGAGACATGAAATGAGCGTAATAATGCAAGTCACATAGTTAATGCAGAGCCATAAAAATGATACATGACAGGAGGAAGGGGGAGGGGTGAGATGTGTTGGCATAGAGAGAGAGAGAGAGGGGGGGGAGTTTGGAGTGGCGGAGAAAAAGAAGGGATTTGGATTGAGGGAGACGGAGGGAGTGAGACGGAGAGAGGGAGGGTTGAGAGGGAAAACAGAGAGGTCGGGAGCTATCCATTGTACTTAGGATACGTGATCTCGCATCAACTTAGTGATTCCCGGCATTTTTATAAGAGAAGAAGCCTAGCTGAGATAAACGCAATTTTGCGGTACTCTTCCTCGAATGTATATGCCGTACGCGTCTGAATATATTTTTTCTCATGCAATTCATTTTCAAAAGCTATAATTTTCTCGGCACGCGTTGCGATAATCTGCTGCGCACCAATAGTGATGGGGTTTTTCTATTCGTAGACATTACCGCCAAGAAACTTAATACTACAAACTATTCATCGGGTGAAAGACCACATTTCAAAAACAATCCCAAATCGCATGGTGAATAAATAGCTAGTAGATTTCGAGACCTTATGGCTTTACATACTTCCTCTTGAATCCATTAACTAAATTTACTTACATTTTAAATACCGAGATATCCGCAGGATATTACACATGCTAAAAGAATAATCTAACCGTGACAGGAATCGCTCGTATCATGCTCGTAAAACCTTGACTCGAAATGCAGATTGTTTTACGCTGGAGCGAGACGAGTAATCGCGGTAATAACTTAAAACTAAAGGGAAAACCACTTCCTCGTCGAACAAATACGGCGTGATAAATCGCAAAATATCGAACTCTTATAAAAAAACGCCATCGTAAGCATCTGCGAACTGAATCATTTCCGTCACCGCTTCCATCCTCGTGTGCATGAGAGAGACACTTTGAGAGCATGCATGCATCCTACCGCCCGTGTCCACTCCGGCACACGCCTCCGCCCCCTCCACCCTCATCATCAACATCTCCACGCTCGGATACGCAAGCCCGGTGCAACGCAGCTGAAAGCATCACGATCGCCTGACTATAACGACACACAGGGTGAGTAATTGTAAGACGAAACCGGATAAGAATACTAAGAGAACGAGAGACAGCAAGAGGGAGAGGGCAGAGAAAGAGATGCGACCGTGACAGAAACGCCGATTCCCAGTATGCTATCGAGATTGAGACTTGGTGCGTGAGCCGTGAATCACGCGCACGAGATATCTACGACAGAAAAGGGGAATGGGAGCGAGGACAGGATAGGAAAAGACAGGTAAAGGAAGTGGCATGGAAATGGAAAGTGACGATGGACTAAAGAAAGGAAGAGCAAAAAGGTGGTAATAGGAAAAAGGGAAAGGTAGGAGAAAGTGCGAAGAGATAAAGAAAATGGATAAGGAGAAAAGGATGGGAATGGATTAGGACGATAAGACATCGCGGTTTTTCCGCAAATAATCCGAGTTTTTTTCCGGCAACTACACCGGTTTTCCATTCCGTATTTATGCCAGTTTTCCGGAATTTGTCCCGGTTTTCAATGTTACGTTCACGTCCCCGTAAACTATAGGGACAGTCGATAGTCCTGTATCCCTTAATAAATGACACGCGCTATTTGATTAGATTGCATTAAGTGACAATGCATCGTTTTTCTTCGTATTTCACTGCAGCACGCTCTGTAGCCGTCTCTCCGACAGTGTAAATCAACTATGCAAAAAATACCGTAAATCGCGAGCTATATCGGTTTTGGTTCCGCGGAATATGGTCACTCTGAGATAGATAGATAAATAAATTTCCAGCTGCCTTTATTCTGAGCGACGTCGAGCCTCCTCTTCCAAATGTACCCGTTATCCGTACGGTAACCACATTAAGCAAACAATACAACAGAGTGAACATGGATTTAAGGATTTTGCAATGCTGTATAGTATAAAAGAACATGAATTATAGCATAGATACAATTTGAAAAGTACTATAACGAGAGAGAATGTAGTTACAAACAGAATATAGCGAAATTAATGGAGACTAAGAAAGAATTAAATGGAAATATACAGAGAGAATGCAAGATGGTTACAGAGAAGGCGAGAGAGAATGTGCTTTGTCCCTTAGAGTTAGGCAGAGAAATGACAGAGCGAGTGGATAAACAGAGAGAGAGAGAATTTTGGAGAAATAGGAGAAAGAGAGGGGATGAATCAGAGCGGGGGTGAAGAGAGAAGGAGAAAGGGAGAGAGGTCGAGAGGTTGGATAAAGCTCTAGGGCTGCAAAAGGTCGAGGGCGTGGCTGCGACAGGACGAGAGGATGGTTTTAAAGGGGAGGGGGTGAGGGGACGTGAAGTGGCGGGAAGAACTCTCCCCCTCTCTAAGGGAGGAGAAGTGGGGAGGATACAATCGGCAGCTCAGCCAGACAGGGTGGCTGCGAAGAGGGGTCCATCAGACTACACCCCCTTCCCCCGCCGCCCGGCTACAAGCGGCGTCACACGCCCCTTCCGACCGCCACTCCCACCCGCAAAGACCATTGGCCTTTATAAAAAAAGGGTCAGATCCGGAATGGGGGGAAAAAGACAACCAAACCGCGGGATCTCTCACCTGCCCCAACCACCCGCGTGAATTATCGATCCGCAACGCACACACATGCAAAAGTACATACACCCACGCGCTTTTTTACCCCTATATATATATATATATATATATATATATATATATATATATATATATATATATATATACACCGCGAAAAACAGAGCCACACGGCAATCGAACTTTCCACCTCTTCCCTTCCCCCCCTCCCCTCCAAAAAAAACTAACGCGAGCAAAATGAAACGCTTCTCGTCGACTTTCACCTCCCTTTTGTTTCGTTTCCGCTGCCACGCGATTCCCACGGGCGTGCCGCGCGGAAATATGACTATTTGGCCGGCGGAAACGCAAACACGACGCGGAAAAAGGTTAACAACAATGCCGGCCGGCTTTTGAAAAAACAAACCGCGCAATTCGAAGGCCTGGTAAAAAGGTAAAAAAAAAGACGCTAATGACACGAGAATCCATCACGTCGTGGCCATTATAGTTACATTATACAACTCGTAACAGTTTCCGCGACGGCCCGAGGGAAATGTTGGCAACATTAATTACGCGAGATTTGTGGGACGGAACACGACGAAACGTGCGTTCTTTGACGTACTATATAAACTAAACGAGTCAGGCATTATTAATGTCACGATGGCGGAATAATTTAACGGCTTTTGCTAAACCGAGCGTTCTTTCTTTATATATACTTATTTGTATTGCCATCAAAGCTATGCCACGTCTTAGTTATCTCGAAATAACACTTAAGTAGTGTCGGCAACCAAAACGAAAGAAGTACGAAATGCACTTTTAACGGGCAATTTCGACCCAATTTCCGTGCAGGCAACTCGCATTATCGGTCAATGAGACTAAAAATATCCACCGCCATTCAATTGCCAAACTGCCATGGTATTTTTTATACTGCACCACTTAAACTGTGACGGCTCGTTCCACGCTTTTCTGTTAATCGGAGAGATTAATTCTGGAGACATTTTTTAAAATCCGCTGTTAATCCACGAAAGGGAAAAAGACCCGTCAACTCTCAAGTTAAAAAGCAATAGCACATTCCGCATGCGTCAATAATAACATTGACAGGCCGCTTCGAAACCATGATTCCCTCCACCTTGGTGCGATGCACCAACCCTCCACTTCTATGCTCTCCCGAAAGCACGCGCATCAATCACTCACGTGCCCCACGCGCAGAAAAACCACGCACGCGTCAACGCTGGCTCAAAAAAAAATTCTTTCACGCCTTTACCCCCTCAATTATCCCATTTCCACCATTCTTTCACATCCCTCTTCACCTTCCTCCACTCTCCCTATCCTACTCATTCTCCTTATCTTCCCAGCTTCCTCTATCTCCCACACACAGGGCCGGCCAAGTGGAGGTGCAGCGGATGCAAGGCATCCGGGCCCCCGATTTTTAGGGTCCCACAAATGTTGAGTGTAAATAATATATTTACATCTTTAAACAAATTTGCTTTTTTATTAAATTAATTATTATTATAGTTACATGTTCTCTCTAAGCTGTAACATTGATGTGTAAAAAATGGAAGGTTTTTTTGACATAGGGGGGCCCGAAAAACTTGCTTGCATCCGGACCCCCGAAAGTACTTGGCCGGCCCTGCACGCACGTTTTATCCCCTTCATCTTTCTCCCTTTCTCTCAGCTGCACCCTCTCACCCTTATGGCCCTTTCTCGCTCTCCCTTTATATATACCTCTCCTCTCTTCTTTACTCTTACCCTCCTTTCCTTCCTCTTCCTGTTCACCTTGCTTGCCTCCTTTACTTTCTCCCACCAACCCTCTCTTTATTCCTCTTCCCTCTCACCACCCCCTCCCTCTCTCCGCCCCCCTTTCCCACACTCAATCACTCCTCCCTCCATTCTCCCCACTCTTCTCCCTCATCGTCCTCCTTCCCTCATCCTTTCCACTTTCCATCATTAAAGAGAGCGAAAGAGAAAATAAAGAGGGGGAAAAATATAAAAACAAGTCAATCGAAAGTGAGGTGGGAAGAGCACTGAGCACCCCATCGCGGCCATCACTAACCACCTCCCCTATATCCATACTCTGTACACGCTCGCACAAACAGAATCTCTCTCTCTCTCTTTATTTCCCGCTCTTAAACTACGTACCCTCTCTCTCTCCCTCTGTAACTCTCGCGCTGGAAAAGAGAAAATAACACTCTCTTTCATTAAGGGCACGGGGACAGGCACGTCAGCGGTGGTGGTGGCGGGGGAGAGGCATGAAGGTAGATCCTCCCCCTCCGTGCCCTCGAACAACAGACACACTTCATTCCCTGGGGAAAGGAGAAGGATAAACACACGCAATCCTCTTTCAATCTCTCCCCTTACCTGCCCCCCCCCCTCCCCCTCCCCAACCATCTCCTCAAAGGAACGAGGGAACCTAAATAAAAACAACAAAAATGCGTGCCAAGCGAGCATATCCCGAAAAACGCGTGCGTACGCGCAACTTCCCCAGCAAAAATAAAACGCGCATTCGCAGGGGACGAGAAGGAGCGTGACGTGTGACACGGTCACGCGGCGAGCCTTATTTTCTTGGCTCGCCCTCTTTTGTTTCTCACGCGAATGCGAAATGAGAGAAAGGCCCCTCTCGGAGCGTGTAAACCAAAAGGACGAAATTTAAAGATGTTTGCGCAGGACAGGGATGAAAAACTGTCTGACCTTGACTAAAGATAGCGGAGCGGGTAAACAAATGACTACGCGCTCTCAAAATAATCGAACTTGAACCTTGAAGGGAGAAAAAGCTAGTTGTGAAACTACGTGAAATATCCCGAGAAGTTCATTGGTCCGAACCTAGGTCTTCCATTTATTGGTTGGTTGCTCTACCAAAGAGCTCTCGAGGCAGATTCAGCATAGCTAGTGGAGGGCCTGGCTTCGGTTATAGGTCCATATCAGAACATTACTCCTACTCTCCGCCCGAATGTATATTATCGAATACACGCCTACTTATTTCCACATAATAATATCTCCTTCAACTTGACAATTCGAATTGCCGCGTGCAATCTTCTTCAAATATTTCGTAAAAGATGTAGATACATCCGACTGCGTATCCAAACAATCCTAGCGAATTATTACCGCCACAGTGGCTCGTTTATAAGGACTATCGATGAAATTAATTTCTAACGCATTTTGCGGAAGAAATATAATCTCGCGATTACGAGAAAAATTATCAAGGCTATATATTTTTCATCGATCCAACTGCGAAATACTATTAGCTCGGAACGAAGTAGTAATCCAAAGACGAAAAATATCCTTAAATGTCGCGACCTTCACGGCACTTCCACGCGATGACATTTTAAAACGCGCCGGCAACTTCAAAAAGTACGGACGAAACGTTTCCGATGCGCAATAAGACCAGGTCGGACGAATCGTAATGTAACGATTCGAAATAACAGGTAAAAAAAGAAAAAGACCCGCCACGAATAGTAATAAAAAAATCCATCCTAAAACACGAATAAACGAAAAATGTCCCTGCTTGGATAAAACACAGATAATCGAAAAACTCCCATCCTTTAAAAAAGAGAGAAACGCGCTCCGATCACCTTGACCCTGGTAAAGGAGGTAACATGATAGGAGAGAATCCGAGACGATGAATTACCACAATAGATTACCGGGAAACTGGCGAGAAAACAACCAAGGAAAAGCTCCATCGAGGCTTCATTTTGGGATCTGATCCTCGCATTTGCAATCCGGAGTAGGGAAAGAGGAAAGGGCTTCACACGGTGCGGGAGCGATACAATCGCACGATTGATCCTGACCTTTAGGCCGAGAGAGAGAGAGAGAATGAGGTACAGAGAGTGAGACAGGCGAGATAGCGGCAGAGTCGGCGGGCCATATCCCTCCTACTATAACTCCCACGCATCCTACATGTGGAAAAAACCCAGAACCCAACACTATCGCCACCCACGCCTACGACCACACCGCACCCTTTACTTGGGGAGTGGGAGAAAGGCGGGGAAAATGGAGGGAGTAAGGGACGGAGTCTGCGTTGCCTCGGCAACAGAAAGGCGAAAGGGAGGAGAGGGAAATAGTGAAGGACAAAAGTAGGGAGTTGGAGAGGGGTAGAATGGAGTCGGGGGGTAAAATGGAGCCGAAGAGGAGGCGAAGAGGAGGCGAAGAGGAGGCGAAGAGGAGCCGAAGAGGGGGCGAAGAGGAGCCGAAGAGGGAGCGAAGGGGAGCCGAAGAGCCGAGGGGGAGCAGAAGAGGAGCCGAGGGGGAGCAGAAGAGGAGCCGAGGGGGAGCCGAAGAGGAGCCGAGGGGGAGACGAGGGGGAGACGATGGGGAGCCGAAGAGAAGCCGAAGAGGAGCCGAGGGTAAGACGAAGAGGAGCCGAGGGGGAGACGAAGAGCCGAGGGGGAGCCGAAGAGCCGAGGGGGAGCCGAAGAGCCGAGGGGGAGCCGAAGAGCCGAGGGGGAGCAGAAGAGGAGCCGAGGGGGAGACGAGGGGGAGACGAGGGGGAGACGATGGGGAGCCGAAGAGAAGCCGAAGAGGTGCCGAGGGTAAGACGAAGAGGAGCCGAGGGGGAGCCGAAGAGGAGCCGAGGGGGAGCCGAAGAGGAGCCGAAGAGCCGAGGGGGAGCAGAAGAGGAGCCGAGGGGGAGACGAGGGGGAGACGATGGGGAGCCGAAGAGAAGCCGAAGAGGAGCCGAGGGTAAGACGAAGAGGAGCCGAGGGTAAGACGAAGAGGAGCCGAGGGGGAGCGGAAGAGGAGCCGAGAGGGAGCCGAGGGGGAGCCGAGGGGGAGCCGAGGGGGAGCCGAGGGGGAGCCGAGAGGGAGCCGAGGGGGAGCCGAGGGGGAGCCGAAGAGGAGCCGAGGGGGAGCCGAAGAGGAGCCGAGGAGGAGCCGAGGAGGGTCGAAGAGCGTCGAAGAGGGGCGAAGATGAGCGGAAGAGGGGCGAAGAGGAGCGGAAGAGGGGCGAAGAGGGGCGAAGAGGAGCGGAAGAGGGGCGAAGAGGAGCGGAAGAGGGGCGAAGAGGAGCGGAAGAGGGGCGAAGAGGAGCGGAAGAGGGGCGAAGAGGAGCGGAAGAGGGGCGAAGAGGAGCGGAAGAGGAGCGGAAGAGGAACGGAAGAGGAGCGGAAGAGGAGCGGAAGAGGAGTGGAAGAGGAGCGGAAGAGGGGCGAAGAGGAGCGGAAAAGGAGCGGAAGAGGGGCGAAGAGGAGCGGAAGAGGGGCGAAGAGGAGCGGAAGAGGGGCGAAGAGGAGTGGATGAGGGGTAAAGAGGAGCCGAAGAGGAGCAAAAATGAGCCGGAGAGGAGCAAGAATGAACCGGTGAGGGGCAGAGAAGAGCCGGCGAGGGGAAAAGAGGAGCCTGGGACAAATAGGAGCCGGGAAGGGGCCCAGGGAACTAGACTGGCGCGTGGGAAGCAATGGGACAGACCGAAAAAGATATCTTCTTAAGAAGTAGGCGTGCCGGGCATGTAGAGATACGGAAGGAGATGGAAAAAGAGGGAGACAGAATTACGGGGAGAGAGGGAGTGGGCGGAATTACCTATCTGGGCCACCGAGGCGTGCCGGAAAAGTTCAATCCGAGGGTGTTAGAGAGATAGAATGATAAAAAGGAATAGGTAACTCACTTCAGCCATCTATTTCGCCCAACCCCCTCCCACGCATCAGATTACCTTCATTCCCATCTTAAGGTGCACCATTTAATTACCCCATCCATCTCACACGTCCTCCTATCTCCTCCCTATCATCTTCACTCGCTTGCTTTCACCCCTTGCTTTATCATACGACTCGGTTTACGTTGGCTGAATGGGACGAAAGAATACGATCGTAAAACAACGGCATTCCCCCTATGCCCCGTATGATTTGGAACGCGTACCAAGCTGGCGTAAAATGAAATTGACCTGAATTACTCCGACAGAACGAAACATTACTATAACCATAGCTAACTTAATACAATACTATAAAATAACTCAAATCAATTCAAAACTGCATTATCAAGGGAGCTCACACGTTTCGCGTCAATCAAGGCAACTCCTATGAAAATAAAAACAATCGAGTCAACCGTATGGGCATTTCGCCTACGAACCAGTCGTCTTCGGTGGCAATTCACCCATTCTTTCCGTATAACATTGGGTGCTTACCACACTTCCAACGCAAACTATCTTTTTTCTGGCATTTTACGACAGAGAGACTGACCTATATCATTTGTCTTTTGGCAAAAACCCAAAAATAAAAATACTTGAGCTACGAAAATTGGACCAACGACAGAAGACGAATACAGACAAATCCAAATACAGCGACATAAAAGTTCTTTTTTTTTAAGCGCCACTACGCCCACAAACTCCTCCGGGACATTTTTCAAAGTACTTCCGCAGACTTAAACGGAGGCATGAAGAGGAGTCCTTCCCCTCTGACGAATGGGCATAATTATATTTTTTTGCGCCCATAAAATTCTTTTATGGGGTCGGATGCTCCCAGAATCCTTGATTTATTTCCGGACCAGGAGAAAGAAAACTGGCGAACCAGTAAATGGAGCGGAAATGAAGAACTTACGAGAGGATGACGAGGAAACGAAGACGTCAATGGGAAAATTGGCGAACCAGTATCGCGCTAATGCGGCAAACGCCGAGGATACGATCAGCCGACCGTTAATGCGGATTAGGTCAGGTGCAATAAATAAAAATGATGTTGTGCTAGCCTCTTAAAATTGGGAGTTATTTCAATCCATGCTTAAATCCTTCAACGGTGAAGGTCCTTTTGGTGATCCAAAAATGATAAATTTTAATAATGAACCCAGTTCGATTTTATATTCTGGTAGCTTTTGTGATTTCTGTTAAAAATTTTCATCGGCAAATACTTCTTATGCACAAAAATATTGTAGGACGAATAAACCCGTCGTCACACTTTTAACGGTAGCTTAAAACTGAAAGGATGAAACCAACCCCATAATTAGTGCCTACATGACTCATTAGATTACTTTTCTACCCATAAATTTCATCAAATCTATAGTAACATTAATAACAATAGAAAATTCATATCTAACAGCTATATAATTGGTTCTAGTTCGATTTAGCATAGAAGACGTCAAATTTGTAACTGAAATTCGTTCGTAATATATACAACTCTTTTGCGATTATGTAACTATCTGTATAATTTATTTAATGTAACTAAAACTTACGAAATACTAACGATGGCCGAGTAATCATGACTTGAAAATGCTGATTAACTCAACCCATGGCACCCAAACAGACCAGAGTGAATGCCCTCTACAAAACGATTGGCCCCGGGCCAGAACCCCAACCCTGCCCCTTCCTTCCCCTCCCTCCGATATCGCAATCGATAATGGGGAGATGTGGCAACGCCGCATGCAGTTGAGGTAGACCCTGGCCGTGGCTGGTGGTATGGCTGTGCTACAGTGGGCTACGCAAGGTAAGGGTCACACGGAGCCCACATCCAGACACATTCACCGCCACACTGATCGGCGGGATAGAGAGAGACGGGGGAGGGAGGGTGGGAGGAGGAGGGGGAGGAGAGACGGAGGATTCCGGGGAACTGCCGTCGTCATGGTTACCCCGGAGCCCCAGGACTCTCCCTCCTCCTCCTGCCCCCTTCCTCCACAAACTCTTCTTCTAGGCCAGCTATGGCGAATCTTTTGCTGCTTGCTTCCCGACAGATTTTTATTTTTTGATCGCCCTAAAATATTTCACGGTTAAGCCAAGTTCATCAATAGCTTTGAAAAAATTAATATAAAAGAAACCGCATCAATCTCCGAAAATTTTTTAAAACTTTCAATTGCTTCTTCGCCGACTGGTTGTGGGCGGCATACGCCTTATACTCGACGATTCCAGCGAGTACTTATAATTATATTTCAATTTCATTGTCTATTTTACGTATTAGCCAGTTTTAAAAAAATAACTGATGAACGATGACGTGAATAATGAACTCACTAACTGATTAAACTTATTGGTCACCCCTTTTGCATTACAGACATTCCATTGTAAATTAATTTTTTTTCTGCACGAAAAAAAATTAAACTAACAAAGGAGAGATTGTTACTGTCCGTAATTTGTCCATCTATCGTTGATATCGCGAGTATTTTACATCGTCCCGTGAATAGGACAATCCAGCTGCCGCAAGTTTGGCAAGCATCGAAATCCCATTGAGCACCGCTGACGTTATTTGGGAATTAGGATAGAGATGAGCGAAGGAGATGTAAAAATAGAAAGGAATAAATGGAGCAGACGACGAAAGATAACCCAGGATAGGGAAATACGCGGATGAGAGACCTACTGAGAAAAATAATGAAGACGTAATAAAATACGGGATCCAGGAGCGAAATAAGAAACGGAAGTCTGCGAGAATGAGAGACATTGGGTTACGATAGAAGCGGATTGCGATCCACCTACCCGGCCCGACTATGGCGGTTTTTTCCGTTTCACGCGCGGAAAACGATCCCATTATTTTTTTACCACGACGACTAAATGGGCGCCCAGTACTCGTGCTACTTTTCGTAGCATATATATGCGTTTGAATATATATGTATTGCTACAACATACGATTGATTAGCTACAAAAAAACCATTGAAGATCATGTCATTTAAAATTAACACAATTCTAGTCCTCAGAAAACGAAAACGTTCGCTACGACCGACGTTATGATATCTCAACAAAGTGAAAAATATGATATGACGAAGTATGCTCATCCTGAATTTCTACAGCATGCTGATAAGACGAACGAAAGATTAACATAATTAAAAAGACGATACGAACATCGATTCCGAATTCGAGGAAAGGCGGGTAACGGAAGGAAAAAAGTGAATGTTAAAAAATCCCAGCGGAGTTGGCGCTAATTATAAACTCCTCCGAAATTGATATTATCGGACGCTAACATATAGATTTTTAATAGTGAATTACGTACGTACATTACGTGTTTTATCCCAAATATAAGCGTTAGTATGCAGTACCGTATTAAAGTAAAATTCCACTTCATTCAACGGACTGAGAATAAATTAATTCCCTAATTTAGGATTTTCCGAGAAAAAACGGCAATTAGTGATTTACCCTAAAGATTCTATTAAAACCTTCCCGTAAAAGTTAGTAAGAATGGATATACCAAAGAAATGGCAACGCTGATCGATTTGGAGACTCTTGGATCGTTTTGAAGCATCAACGACACACCCTATTTTTCGCCAATTTTGTATAAAGATGTTATTTTTTGCCAAGATTTACGAAACTGAATTAAGAGAATCCAGCGCATCACCAAAACTTTTAAAGCACTTCATAAACAGTCACTTCCATTTTCCAAGAACGGCATTTTCGTCAAAATGGCATTTCCGTTAAAATGGCATTCCGTAAAAAAGGAATGCTAATCACTTTTCCTCAGCTGTTTTTTTTCTTTCATAATATTTACTTAATGTATTCATTGCGCGTATGACTTTACCTGTAAATAGACATATCGATCAACCGGAAATTCCGATCGACTGGAATATTACTTTAACCGGGACATCCGATCAACCGGCAGAGGCATCCGGTATCGGGAGTTGTTAAGTAAAAAAGAGCGATATAAGCAGGAGCAAGAGAAGGCGGCGATATAGCAGCCGTATAGAACCGAGTTTCTCAACTGGTGTGTCGCGGCCAAGTGGTCTGCCGTCGGACATGAACTGCTGTGCCGTGGGATTTCGAGAGAAGCGGGAGAGAGACACTGGAAAATGTGGGCGGTATACCGCCAATATATTTTTTTGTGGAATGGAAATTGTTTAGAAACACTGGTATAGAAGATGAGACGAAGAAATGCAAACTGAAAGGAAGAAACAGATACAAAGAGAAAGTGGAAAGGGTCAAAAAAGGGAGTGATATTAAGCATATCGTAAAAAAAGGACGAACGAGAGATCGCACCGTGGATTTTCGAGAGACGCAGAGTGGAAACAGTGAGATAGCGCAGTTGAAAAAGGTAACTGCTTCGAGCGTATCGCATTTCGGGTAACGCGCGCCTTCCCATTTTATCGAAATGGATCGACCGCGATGCTCGAAAAACGATCCGGACGGGAGAAAAAAACTGTACGCGACGTCGGACCGAGTCTTTTTATTTTTATTCCTTCGGAGTGGATCGTTCGACGTGAATTTTTGGTGGAAATCGCCGTTTGTTTTACGCGCGTAAAAATAGAGCATAAGCAACGCTGAAACCTATTCTCGACAGGAACGTCTGTAACAGGAATTTTAGATTAAAGTATATTTTTTCCAATTCTAACTAATATGCCTCAAAATGAATTTTTTAAACTAGATTTCTAATTTCCCGGTTATTGGACAGCAGGGATCCACAAACTACGAACCGAGTTACCTCATCGATTTCCATAATACATGCACATTCGTATATTGCCAGCAGGAAGTGTTATTAGGTATCGTTCATGAAATCAAAACGATGCTTTTCGAGTACGTGGATGCAATATATGTACTACTTTAAATGCAAGCGCATGGTACATTACACAAAATAATTCTCGAAATTAGCTCTTCAAAATGTACACAGGGCTCGATCATTCATTCGAAAGGCTAGGGGCCCTTTTGCAAATAAGTTTGGTGACCTCTGCTATAGTAGTATACACAACCGTTTCAATTCTACACATACTGTCTAAACACCCTACTAATTTGATGGATGCTATTAGCTTAACTCCCTCATTCTACCTTCAAATCATAGAAAACACTTTCCGACCCCTTTGCTTTGGAAACACCTACCCTTCACAAATGTTTTAAAAAACCGACGTTCGCATTCCCTAGATAAAACGACGAATGCCGTAACTAACTTAAATAGGTACAGGGAGAGTAAGGAACGGGAGAAACATTCCTAGAGGAAGAGCAAAAGTGAGAAAGTCCGACGGAGAGAAAAAGTTTTAAAAAATACGTACCCACCCCTCTCCATCCCCGTCAACACACCCGAGCAGATCGGGAGAGTTCACCCTTTACCCCGACGAAGATACGACACAGACCCTTTCCCCCCAAACCCTTCCCCTCTAGACCAAAAAGTCCCCTTCACTCTCTCTCGGGGGACGTCTACCGCAGTCGATGGAAGAATAAGGTGGGGCAGGCCATGGGAGAGGGACGCCTTCCATCCGTCTCCGCACTCAACCCAACCCAACCACCCCAACCGATACGAACCCCAGAGGGGGGAAGAGGAGAGGGGGGCGACCGAGAGGGGGGGCGACCGAGAGGGGGGGCGACCGAGAGGGGGGCGATGTAAGTGGGCGAGGGCAGGTAAAGAGAGAGGAGCGAGGCGGAAATAAGGGTGATGCTGCAGAGAAGGGCTTATTTAGGGAAGGCTTATTAGGACGGGGCAAAGAGGGGGAGAGACAGTGGGAGGGGAAAGAAAAAAAGGGTGCGGTTTCACAGGGGTGGTCCGTTGGCGTTTTCCCGAGAAAAGGGAGACAAAGAGAGGGAACGAAAAAATTGCGGAGTGAAACACAACATTCGCACACTGGCATATCACTATATATATACATATATTCCAGATCTCCACTCGCTTTAATTTTTTTCTCTTAGGCAATCAACGGAGGACGTTCCGAGATGATGATAATGAGCGAAGGAGGTTACGGGGACGAATCGAAAGATGTGTTATAGGGAGAAATGGGGAAGAAAACGGACGGCAAAGAGATCAATAGAATCGTTTGAAAATTTAGGCGGTGCGCAATACGAGAGAGTACTCAATAAAATTCAATAGCCGCGAAATACGATGCGACGATCCGAATGGAAACGAAGGATAGTAAATACAACCCGAAAAACTTTGGCATTGCAGGTTAATAATGAACTAGACTAGATATTTTAAAGAAAATGACGCAATCAATTGGACGCTCGCACGTTTAAATTAATTGGAACCTGAGAGGTACGGAATTCGCGGCAGAATCAATCTTTATATTCTATTAACTCGGTACATCGCGTAGTAACTCTTGATTACACACATTTAAGGCCGAGATGAGATTGAAAATGAAAATCGCGTAACAATTAAAAGGAATCCGTAAACGGGCCGTATTCAGGTTGATATTTCACAGAAACGCCGAAACAAAGTTCTCTCAGGACAAATGCACCGAAATTAAATCCGTAAATACCTATCACAGAAAATTATTTCATAAAATAATCTTCATAAACGGTTTGCAAAAAAAAAATATTAGAAAAAAATGTATTTCTCGAAAAAATTCTTCGAAAAACACAACCCAACTAATTTACAACTCGTTCCGACCAATGATGTTCGTGATTTTTCATGTGGTGATGACCAAAATATTAGTTACAATACGAGGAATTACATTTTAATAATTTCAAAACAAATCTGAATGTTAGAAGATCGGTTGCTCGAAGTTGAGGAAGAGTGGGAATTTGGATTACTTAGGGAAGGAATAGAAGTAGGTAGAAAGGATAACGGGTACAGAGGAGAGAGAGAGAGAAAGCAGAAACCTACACTCACAAATGGTTAGAAGTACAGAAAACATTTTTACGACCTCTAGCCGGTTAAAATAAATATTGGCGCGCGCAAACCTCCCCTTCTTATTTTCTCCTAACGACGTAGAAAAATTCTCAAAATAAGAGGAGAGAGGGAGGGGGAAAGAGAAAGGGAGAGAGAGAAAGGGAGAGGGAGAAAGAGAAATGGAGAGAAAGAGAAATGGAGAGAAAGAGAAATGGAGAGAGAGATATGGAGAGAGAGAAATGGAGAAAAAGAAATGGAGAGAGAAAGGGAGGGGATAAAGAGGGGGAAGGGGAAGATGGAGATGGGGAAGATGGAGATGGGGAGGGAGATGGGAGGGGGAGGGAGATGGGGAGGGGGATGGGGAGAGGGGGATGGGGAGAGGGGGATGGGGAGAGGGAGAGGGGGAGGGAGATGGGGAGGGAGAGGGGGAGGGAGAGGGGGAGGGAGAGCGGGAAGGAGAGCGGGAAGGAGAGGGGGAAGGAGAGCGGGAAGGAGAGGGGGAGGGGGAGAGAGGGAGGGAGGGAGAGAGAGGGAGGGAGGGAGAGGGAGGGAGGGAGGGAGAGGGAGGGAGGGAGGGAGAGAGAGGGAGGGGGGGGAGGGAGGGAGAGAGAGGGAGGGAGGGAGAGAGAGAGAGAAACAGGAAGAGGAGTACGTGCACTTATCGACCGTCTGCAGAAGTCGTACCAGAAAAATAGAGAAAATTCAAGATCGTCGTACCCTCCCCATCCCTTATTACCGTCATTATTCCCCCCAACCCTCCCATAAACTCCCCGCCTCCTTCCCTCCGCATATCCGCGAAATGACCCCCGCGGCTCCGATATTTTCCGCAACGCCAATTCGCTTCTTACTTGTCCGACGGAGCGGCAAAGCGAATTTCCGCTCCGCGGGCGGAAAACTCTTCCCTCCCCTTCTCCTCATCCTCTCTCCCACTATCTCTTGGTCTTTTCGCCGGCGTGGGTCACCTGGCGGTAAAATAAAGAAATATTCTCCGTGTGGGGGCGTAAAAAGAGAAACGGAGAAAGAAACCTAATCGTGAATTTCCTTCTATATTTTCTTTATCGACAAAAATTTCTTGTACTGGTAGTTCTTTTCCGCATTTTCTTCCCGAACGGTCCTCTGGCGAGCGGGAAGCTATGAACGGAACGAAAGCCTTTCGGGTGATACTGATATCTTATGACCAAGCTTCCCCTACTCGTCGAAAAATCGGCAATAAACAAAGACGAAAAAAGTCAATCGAAGCTACTACAAACGACGACCTTTGTTTCGCTGTAGTGGTGAAACCTCGGACAAAAAAGAAAACAGAAAAGGAGAGAGGAAATACGTATTTATGCGAGCATAAATTCCAATTACGTAAAAAGAAAAATATTAAGAGCTTGACATAATGTCGTAACACTGCTAAATGAGAAATCGATAGACTCCAACGAACAATTAAATTTCCGTTTGTAGAAACGTGGCACCCCCGCTTGGGTTATGAGAACCATTTACTACATCACTTTCTAATTGCCCTTTGCCCAAAAGGCATTAGTATCAAACTTCATGAAAATCTACTCAATATTTTCAGATATGCGGACAGAGGGACACGACCTGACCATAAGGCGCTCATTTTTTACGAACGCCTAAAAAGTAAACAACCTCGGTAATCTTTTACAGGAAAAATTCCCAGAAAAATATATTTTTCTAATCTACGGGATAGAGATTTTTCTTCATCGCGTCGCAGTGAAACAATACCGCATTCGTTTCGCACGACCTTTCTCGTCAAAACGCCGCCCCATAAAAAGATTGCACCAGTTTTACACCGATCTTCACGTAATATGCCGCATTGAGAAAATCGATACGATGCACCGCTGTGCTCCAAAAGTGATACAACTTTTTTTTCCAATCCGCTACGCAGACAAAACAAGATTTTGGAACGAGCTCCTCGCTAGATAACGCCATTTTCGGAAGAAAAAGAGGAAGGCCACGCTTGAACAAAAGGCGACACAATCCTCTTAACCTTTTACAACATTATTAAACGAACTTTAAAAGCGCCGATTAAATCTTCGCTTAAATTAAACGTGCGTTTTTTTATATTTTTCTTATAAATTTATTCCAAATTCCACCTACTCTCTAAAACCTACCGGAAGGTAGAATTACGATGTATGCCATTTTAGCAAAACTACCAAATATGCGTCCCCTCCATAAAAAATTCTCTAATACCCACATGGATTTAGGTCGAACAATTAATAAATAAAAATAAACTATAAATGTACATAATTTAAATACATTATTATAAATATAATTACATACATAATTAAAATACAGAAAGTATATTTTAATATTAAAGAGTAGTTTTAATGCAGCAAACCCATCAATAGCATCATCGAAATTTATAGTTTCTGCTATGCCTAACGTCTGGAACAAGTATAATAGTGAAATCTCCCGTGCTTGTGACATGCACAACTTGCCTTTAACAATTTTTGCGCCCCTTCTTTAGTTACACCCGGGGCAGATGCCCCGCTTGCCCCACCATAGTTACGGCGCTGTAATATATTTACCATCTACTCTACCAAACACTTCGATAAATTCAAATACCATCGTACTAACTTCGTAATTAAAAGCAATAATACCAAACCGGAATTTTATCTGCTTTTACCACCTCCTGCACCTCTACTTTTAATTATTTTCAATCACTACCATTAACATTCTATTAGTTTCGCTCTTTATCTCATTATTTATCTATACTAAGAAAAATACTCGTGCATCGCCATCAAGGAAACAATTTTTTGTCCACCTTTTTGATTAAGCGTCTTTATCCCATTTATCTTTCCCTATATTTTCTTTTATTTACGTTGGTTACGAACTGGTGATAGAAGGGACTGGATAGCCGATTAAAAAATAATTACGAAGGCACGATAATACTGATTTTGGAATCTAATATAATGTTTTTTTTTAATTCATATACGTCTAGATATATCATATTTGGGATGTATAATAACTTATTTTTAATTCCTACGCGCCTAAATTTATTATAATTTCTAAAGAAAAAAATTTGGGTCTATTAATTTATGTTTTTAATTCTTATATACCTAAATATATAATATTAATATTTTTGCAGAGAAAAAATTGGATAATCTTAGAGAAATGAGCCGAACACGTGTGCAGGCGAAAGAGGCTACGGAGAAACGTGTCCGGAGCGAAAGACTAGAGAAAGGATAGGTAGAGAGAAAGGAAAGGTAGAGAGAAAGGATAGGTAGAGAGAAAGGATAGGTAGAGAGAAAGGATAAGTAGAAAGAAAGGATAGGTAGAGAGAAAGGATAGGTAGAGAGAAAATATAGGGAAAGAGAAAGGGCGCGAGAGAAAGAGAGTGAGAGTACAATGTTCGCAAAAGGGGAACGACCTTGTCCAAGACCGTACGCGCACATGATCCCGCCGCTCCGACATTAAAATTGCAAAGCGCACGTCCACATGAATAAGTAGTCTCTCCCCCCCCCTCCCTCCCTCCCCCACTTCTCTCCACCTAACCCGTTCCACGGTACCCATAAAACACACACACACGTAGCATGCGTGTGTATGCCTCATTAATTCAGCACGATCAATTTCCCTGTGTTTTCTCCCATTCGAAACGTCAAATATTGAACGGCCGTAACCCTGCTGGGGGGGATCGAGCGGCTGGAAAGGATAAAAATGACACTCTAGGTTAATCTACGGCTCCGGACGGTAACCTTTTGACGCGGACGCATACATTCGTGCATAGATATAAACATAAACATACATACGCAACACGCAGACACACTGACATACATACGGAGACACATCGCGATGACTCATACTTTAAAGGAAGACGAAAACGATTAGTGTTATAGAAATTGTACAAAGCGAAGAATGAAAGGGAAATAAATATCTCCTTCGAGAATTCGAAAATTTTCAGCAATGGCCGCTCGAATCGTGTACACATAGACGTGGACTAGCCTAACAACCTCAATTCCAAATTTCCATAAATCGAACGAGATATTTTTCATAGAAAACAAAACCCCGCTACCTCGAATTTTCCGTTCCTTCCGCGATAAATATTCGAGGCATGCAGACTAAGCCGTGTATCCGAACAAACGCAACAAGCACACAAAAAAAACGATAACAACTAAATAATCCCATATAATATGTTTAACACGTAAAACAATTTATTCGAATCGAATTTCCCATTTTATCCGCGCCGAATATTCGAGATATGGAGGCTAAGCTGCATGCCCGAATACTAGCATAAACCCACGCACGAAAACATCAGATGCAGGCAAAAAACCAATACGAAATCCACCTTCCCGTTTCGACTCGTACAGAAAAACCGCCATTTTTTATCTCTCTCATTTCCACAAACCTTTTGCGAGAGCGGCACTTCTTCCCTCTATTTTTATTTTAAAAAACCGTAACGGCGGAGTAATTCGGGTTCGTCCGGCGTGTATGTCCACCCCCTCCCCCTTCCCCTCCCCATTCTCTCCATCGCTCTCTCGCACGCCAAAACACACGTACTACATCCGCGCGCGCAAGAGAGCGCCATTACGCCCGCGGAGAAGAATCAATATGACCGCATTACGCGCGGTTCATTCCCGGTCGAGTTGCGTACTGGCGTAACGTAAGCGTTTGCACTCCCACGCACGCCCCGTTCGAATCAAGGCTATACGACAAACTCGAATGTAATTTTTTTTCTTTTTCGCCCATCTTGCCGCACGGAGAAAATTAATGCGACGAATACGTGCGCTCTTTCGATACGAGCATCGGGATCGCAGAATGATCAGAATTTTTACAGCGATATGGAGCTGAACCCTGATACGCACTCAAGCTAAACAGGCTAAGAATAAAACAGAGGCTGGAGGTTTGAGGACAAAATGATCAGAATTTTTATTATGATTTTATTAATGCGACGAACACCTGCACTCTTTCGAAACGACCATCGGGATTGCAGAAATATCAGAATTTTTACGACGATTTAGAATCGAACCAAATACATTCAAAACCTAAACACATGAATTACAAAATATACATTGGAGGCTTGAGTCCACAAATACAATTTAACCCTCGAATCAGCAGAACCTCTACAACTCGAATTATTTTTCCGTCTTCATTTAATGTTCGAGTAATCAAGGCCATAAAACAGATAGACTGATGAAGGAAATGACCGCTTAAGAATATTCGCGAAAAAATATAAAACCAAGTGTTCTACGCCTGTCATATTCCGCTTAGACTAACAATAAGAAATAAAAAGTCACGTGAACCGCCGCACGCGATGGGAAGATGCTGCGAAAAGCGTCGCGCGCGTGGCATAACCTCCAGGATATAAACTTTAACCTTTCGTTCGAGCTCCAAAATGAAGAAAAAAAAACTCATTTAATAATTAAATGAAACATTAACTCTCACTGCCGTAAAATTCTTTTAAATGTTAAAGGTCGCAACACACGTCATATATTCCGCACGACTTTCCTAATTCGGTTTTGAATGCGCGATTATTCATAGTATAAATCGATCGCAGCGTTTCGCTTATCGTAATATATGCTACGGGACAAAGAGCGAAACGAAAGCTTTAGTGGACCACGCCATTACAATACTCGTTCAATTATTAATGAGATCGACGCTCCCTCTTTCTCCCCACCCCACGTGAAGAACGAAAAAAACACAAACGCCCCGGCAACACAAAAAAACTATCATCCACGCAGACAACAATAGTTTTATTTTTAAAACTCCGCAACGAGAGAGAGGTCGAGGGAGTTCAAAGGTAAAGCTGTCAGCATTGTGGAAACGTAGGCGAGATAAGAGAAGACAGATTCGCTGCCTTTCACACAGAGGCTATGCAAAATCCGCGGGAGATGGCAAAATAGTGACCACGCCCCCTTTCCCTACACCTTTATCCCTCTTCAACCGTCCCTCTTTTAATACAACCCTCCCCTACCGCACACACGCATTGGCACACACATACACACAAACCCCTTCTCCACCGGCGCCACCCCTGGTTCGATACCGCCACTCTCCATACCACCACCCCTATCGCCTCGCCCCTTCCGTCACGCCAGACGGTGTGACAGACAGAGGCAGACGAACGAGGTCAAGGCCCGAGAAAAGAGAGAACGAGAGACAGAGAGAGAAAGAGAATGCTTATGCCTGCTCCGGTCTCCGACTGATTATCACGTACTTATGCCGACGTTTTGACGCATACCAGGAATTGATTCTGGCGGCGATGCGGTTATACAACACGGATCTCGGGGGCGAACGAGGGGACACCCGTTTTAATGAGGTTGGACTACAGATCCGGCATCCGCTTAACGCGAGGAAAAAGAGATTCAGATGAATTATTTCTCGTTACTATTCTCATGAATCAACCTGAATCTCTATGACCGCTGAGGGTTGGCTTTTGATAGAATAGGGCCAGATTAGTATGAATTGGAAGTTACCTCGAGATCCTGAGGTATCATATGAGTGAAAGTCGAGTATAAATAAGGATTTTAGGATTTAAAAGCTTTATTATCATAATTTTACCAAAAATTTGTGCTAAATTTTACGGATCACTTTTTCATCCTAGCTTGCTCTCGGGGGGCGTATAGGACCCGGAACTTTTCCATCCCGAGACAGATGTTCGAAAACAGTTTATTAATGGTAAATTAAAATTGGAAAAACATCGACACAACAGCAAAACACGACAGATTAACCAACACACTCAGATTAACCACGCTTCAAACCGAGGATTGCAGCAACGAAACTTACAGCAAGGCACAAAACGTTTGCAACTTAGTCGCTCACTGCTTGTGGTGACAGACAAATCAAAAAATAATAAAAATAACACCGTACCAAACACATTCCATAGGAAAACAAGCAATACTTTATAGCCATATGATTTACTAACCTCTAGTGAAATAAAGCGCAATACTGGGTAATGAAATTCAACTCTCCATACAAATTACCGAAACACTTGGGCATAACTCATCGTTAATTGCCAATTTCAACATAGAAAATATCCTTAAATTGTATAATTCGGAAAACAACCAACTTTAGAAAAATTAAGCTGGAAATTTTTGCATTTTTCGAAATCGTGCGCAAAAACCTTCACGATCTCAAATTACCGCGGAACCCTAACGAAAAACTCCATCTCTCTCCCACGCACTAACCGAGCCCCATCTGCAAATCGCTAGATTGCGATTGGCGACGGTGTAGAGAGCAACGCCCGCCGAGAGGAAGAGAAAGGGAGAGAGAAAGATGGGAAGCGAGGGAGGACGGCGACGGGAACGTACGACGCAGTCAGCGCTGATTACGCTGCAGGAGCCATTTGCAAAACAAAGGAAGGTCTCTACGACGCGAAAAAAAAACATGATAAGGTGCAGTAAAATGGGACTCGAGGCAATTCCTATATTCTCGATTCGTCCGTCTTTTTCGAAAAAAAAACTCTTTCCTTTCTCTCTCTTGACATTCCTTCTTTCTCACCCCTTTCTCCACCCACACCACTCCTTATTTTTACCCGCTGCCCGTGAAATTATCCCTCTTCCTTAGGGTGAGAGAGAGAGAGAGAGAGAGGGAAATCGACTGACGAGACGTCCAGAGGAAGGGCGCCACCAACCCAACGGCCGGAGAACAAAAGGGCGGCCGAAACAAAAGACACGCGAAAGTGGCGAGAGGGCCGTAGAATATAACATGGAGACGAATGGAGAAAGGGAAGAAAAGAGAGAAAGAGATAGAAAAGGGAAGAAACGAGTTAAGGCGCGGCGAATGGAGAGAATGAGAAACACCGAGGAAACAATGAGTAACCTCCAAAAAGAGAGAAAGGAGGGAAACAATTCTTTTTATTCTTCGAAACTGAGAAAAAAATTAGCGAGAAAAATAAAACCGCTCCCGAATTTCCGTAAATAAATTACCTTTTAAGGAGGCCACACGACCGAAAAAATAAGTAGGGGGGAGGGGTCAATAGAGAGAGGCTGTGAATGAAAATGAGAAAGAGGAAGACGAACTTAAAAGAATTTTTTTAAAGTGCTACTTGAGAAGGGAGTTGGCATAAATTTCAAAATTTAATGAATGAGGGAGAAAAATAAACGTCGGGACGAAAGAGGCAAAAATAATAGGAAAATGGCGGCGGCGACAGGATGGAAAAAGAGGCGAAAATGATATAGGGTAGATGCGCGCGTACGTAAAAGTGCGAGGAGCGCTACTGAGGGGGGGGGGAAGAAAGTAATAGGAAAAGCGTGTTACCGCGCTTTATAATGAGAGAAGTTGTTGCCGCGACAAGGATTAAAGCCGCGACTTTGCGCGAATGAGAGTCGCGACGTCACACCTTCAGAGCCGACCCTAATTAGTGTTTCGCGCATTATGTCCGCCTTTTTAATGGAAAACGCGCTTAATGACGCCGGCGAAAAACCCCCGCCGAGATAAGAAATTCGAGAACGTTCGAGCTGCGAAAGGATTTCCCGAAATCGTTATTTTTCGACAAGGAACGAGCGACTCGATTATCCGGAATTGCCTAATTCGGACGACTAACTAATTACACCGGGGAAAGAATAGTTCCGTCAAAATTCCAATTCTCACTGTCTCATACGCGAAGTATATAGAGAAGGCATTGCGGTCATGAAAAAAAAATCGAATTCGAGATTTTGAACAATATGCAAGCCTTTAGGTTGACCTGAAGTGATTTTTGCAAGCCTGACTTTACTCTGTAGTCTGTGCGCGGTTCTAGAGAGTCGACGATTAAACAGAATCTGATGAAATCTCGTATTTATAAGGGGTACCATCATGGATAGAAACCCTACATATATAAATGAAACAAATCGAGCAACAAAGGATGGTAGTTTATCCTTGTCGACTTTCACTCAAAAATGGCTCAATGGATTCTGATAAAAATTCATCCAGTTATAGAGCTTTATACAATGTAAAACACTCCATAAGTCAGTCGTATGCCTCAAAAATAATTATCTAGAGTTCAGTGACATTACACCGAGTTTTACGCCCAGTTACCACTCTCATTCTTTCCTATAACAACAGCTACATTGTTACTTTAAAAAACCACCAGAGAGAGAGAGAGAGCTATGAGCCGCATCGCGCGTAAATGTGGGCAGGGACGTCATTGTGTGGACTAGAAGCGTACGGATATGAGAAAATTTCGCGATGTTGCACCGATTTTTTTAATTAAATCAATACATGGACTCTTTGCACGCCATTTATTCGAGATAAACTGAATTGAACCAAAGGATAATGAATGGGATAGGGTGATTTGACGGGAAATAATGTTTAAGATTACGTCAGTGACGTCAGGCACTAAGCACGAAGTAAAACACGAAAAGTAATACCCAACGGAATAGAGCCAAGTTCCCGCGCTCTCCTAACGCCATCCCATTGGTTTCTCCCATCTACCGGCAGGATGGAAAAACCCAGCGCGCACAATGCCTCCAGCCATACATTGAGCGCCGTATCTTCGCGGGAGTAAGACTATGGCTCGAAAATATAATCAGCGTGAGGCCAAAAAAAATAGCACTGCATCGCAGATACGATAAAATAGGGCTAACATAATGAGAAAGTAAGGGAAAATGCAGTAGTAGTACCACAGAAACGAATAAAATAATCTCCGGTGCGAAAGATGGAACGAAAACATACTCAAACGAATCTAGTATTTAACGCACAAAGAAAGGCACTTGACAAAAAGAAGAGAGAGACATCGAAATACGGGGATGGAAATTGAAAGAGAACAAATACGGAGAGGAAGGGAAACGAGACGCGGAAGATAGTAAAATGACAAGGCATGCAGAAATGAATCCCCGGAAAGGAATGAATTTTTAAATAAAAAGGACAGGATACGAAGTAACAAAAAAAACTAGTATTACCATAGAGTATTTTTAGCAGCGAGCGAAGAGATGGAGAGAAATAAGGCGACGAAGCGCGAGAGAGAGAGAGAGAGGAAAAAAACGAGAAAGATTGAGGCCGTAGTGGACTGCTCCAAGGTAGAGATAAAAAAAAGCAGGGTACGGGAAGGGCGTGGAAGAGCGGAGAATGCGGTAATACCTTCCCCCTCCACTCCGTACCCCGCCGACCCCCGACGCCGCCCCGCGCAACCCTTCCACCCACCCGATCGCTCGCTGTCTGGGCGAGGCGGGCAAGGCCGTTGCCCTAGACAACGTCGAGTGGAGCGGGAGGCGAAGTGGGTGGGCACGGAGGATTTCGAGGGAGGAGGAGGAGAGACGTGCGGAGGGCGGCGAGGGAAAAAGAGAGAGAGAGAGAGAGGGGTGGCCGAGGATGGAGGGGGACACGCCGGGGGGCTGCTCCAGGGGCGTCGCTCTCGTCCTCGTAAGCTAGCGCCGTCGCTCCGACGGCGGCGGCGCCGAAAAAATACTCGGCCGAAACTGAACGTGGATTTCGCCGGATTTTTGAGCGAGCATATCGTAAAGAGGAGCACATGCTCCGATAGATATAACCTCCAATTTTTTTAACCGAAAAAGGGAAAAAAAGCTCCTCCCGTTTTTCCGCGGTAGAGATAAAAACAAACGAAGAGAGCTTTCTATCGGAATTGGCTCGAGATACTTTTGCCTCGCGGGTACGCCGGACGAAAATAATTCGCTTTGATGGCGGCAGAGTTTGAAAAAAAAATCGAGTCATCGAAAATACAACGATGACCTCTCTCGAAACGCGTCTGGCGGATTATAAAACCGTTCGGTACACGAAGGTCCACTTTGAAATGGAGGCGCTCGCTTAAAAATAACTATAGACGTAAACGATTGAGCGAAAAGATTTTTTTCCTCACTCTCTTTAAGCAATTTCGTTAAACTTTCAGCCGAAGAGATTATTTTTAAAGTGCAATAAAACGTGATGAACGCCCATAAAATCAAAATATCGATCGGCAATATGATTTCGTATCCTTAAAACCTCTGCAACAAAAAATATAACCCCGGAAAACTCCTAATTTTGAACAGATGCATATAATTTTGCTTCCCGCGAGACCTTAAGAAATTGTCCATTAAAATAACTTAAAATCTACCAAAAAGATCGACTTTGAAGCCCAGAAACGTAAAGCTGCAACTCGACCTGATTTGAGTGCGAATGTACCGTTTATATAAAAGTCTAGCCATTTATTTGTTACTTTTTTTAACGAATTATGATATAATGATAATCGGGATGAATTTTTACGCAATCAAAAACGTCGATAAATCAAGATTTCACGCGGGTTCATGAAAAAAATCCACAGTAATGCGAAATCAGAGACTCAAAATTTTCGAAGATTTTCTTTAAAGATAATTTCATTGCACGAGTATTTTCCAGCTGGGAAACAAGTCTTCGCCGGGATATTTTTCTTCGCTTATAATCACAGGAATCGAGAATACATATCAAACCAAACAGGCCGACATAACATGCGAAAACAATATCGATTCGACGCGCATATTACTTCCCCGGAAGCAAACCCCCGAGTTAATTTGAACGACCATTAAAAAAATATAAATTATAAGCGTCGTAACCCCACTAATCATCTCCAACTGCCCCAGAACTCTCCTCCAGAAATCATTACACACTTAATAAAAAAGCGAAGGAGGGAATCCGAATCGAAAACAAACGACGACGACACTCCTTAACGATATAAAAAAATTAGGGTCGTAAATCAAGCCATATCTCCCTCCCGAAAAAATTATTAGGAACCGGTTAATAAGAAAATCTCCTTTTCCGACTAAGAAAAAAAGGGGAAGGAATGGGTCATAAATTTGAAAAAAAAACTCCCGCGAAAATGCTTAATTAAAACACGGCACGACGCTACATTACCCTCCCAGAAAGTATGGCACCGTCTAGCGCGATGATAGAACGAGATAGAGGGAGTAGGACGGAGTTCATATTGGATGGAGGATGAAAAGATTCCATTTGGAGGCCGTCCTTGCCCTAGCTGGAGCACTTTACAGGTCCCGCAAAAGGACGACGCTGAGCAGACAGAAAGGCGAGAGGTAACGAACTACTAACTTTAACCTCCATTGTGTACTTACTGGACGGGAGTGTTTTGGGTGGGTGAGCGCACTTACGATCGTCGAGAGTCAATTGTCTCTCTCTCCTTTCCCGCCCCGACGGTGGCGACGTCCTCAAGGGGGGAGGAGAAGGAGACGACTGCTTCCCGCCATTTCGACCCCAAAACTCGAGGAAGATGGGATTTTGTCCTTACCTGATGAAAAGAAATGATAAAATAAAAAGAGGTTAGAAGGGGATTTATTAATGGCGGGAAATCTCAGACGTAAAAATAAGGACGAGCGGAATGAATTGCGTACTTCGCTCGGCTGGGAAGCTCTGACGCAGAAAACCGCTAAAAAGAGTAATGTCGGCGCGGGAGACCGCAGGTTTTCGGGAAACTTGTCGACTCGTTTGAATATCGGAACAGACTAGAAAAAGATCGAAAAGAAGACTAACGCAAAGAAAAAGTATCTAAAGCAGGGGTCGGCAGCATACGGCCCGCGGGCCGTATGCTGCCCCCGAGAGCGTTTTATGCGGCCAGCGAAGCCATAATGAAAAAGTGATCGGTACAATTTAACAGAAAATTTTGTATTTTTTCAGTAAAATCTGGTCTCAAAACCTTTTCTGATGAATATTTAACGCTGGTAAATTATTTAGATATTATTTTTACTAATATGAGACCACAGAATCTCTGGAAAACATCGGATGCAAACACTCATCCGGCCCGCCCAAGTACTCGTGACTTTCAATGCGGCCCTCCGAAGCATTCACATTACGAATGTGGCCCTCAATGCACAAAAGGTTGCCGACCCCTGATCCAAAGGGATGGTAGATTTGCCTTAATCAAAAGCCTACGATTATGTATCTGTGATAAATATTTTGGCAATTTCCTTTCAGTGATGAACAAAATTAGAAATATACTCGGTAAAAGCCTCAAAATTTCATCAAATCGCCTTATGATTATTTTAAATAACTGAGAATGGAATCGCATCCTACGCTAAAAATCCAACGAAGCGCAGTCATAACAGCATATATTCTCATTCAGAAACCGTTCTATTTTTACACGATGCCTTTTCCTGTTTTATAATTTATATGCATTAAGCGCAAACGAGTATAAGAAACTTCCAAGTACAGTAATAAATAAATTGATCCGAGAATTAATAAGAAAACCAATGAAAAGGTAGCTTTAACGTGCAACTCATAAGAGTGATAATTAGCGCCAGCAGCGGATCAGCGGGTCGCCATTGGTAGAGAAGCAAATCCCGCGCACGCGAGCAGCTACTAAAGTGCGTCTAAAATAAGACTCCCATACTTAGAGGGACCTCGTAGGAACGCATGCGTAAAAATGGAACGACCTTCCTCGTTCTACTGTGGAGGAGGTCATGGGTCAGAGGATGGGCAAAAGTGAGCCAGAACGTTGAGGTCGGAAAAGTGAAAATAGCCTACTATAGAACAAAAACATTTCTCCTTCATTCAATTACATGACGAAAATGTAAAAAGACGTGCAAGTTTACGAGGTATCAACTCAAACTACCGCCTGATATAAATTTTTAATGGTAATTAAATACAAATTTATATGTTCACCGGCACAAAAAAATAGGACTTTTTCCTCTATATATCATAAGGTAAACATTAAAATGTTTCTCTACTCGCAGAAAGGGAGAATAAATACCAAGATATACAAACAAAACCAAAAGATGTAAACCAATAATGAACAATTTTAGGGCCCTTTTTTAAATCGATACTTTCACAAAATCACGCGAAAACAAATTTGAAAATATTGGCCTGAAAAATGTTCGAATACGAATATTGATCTTTCTTCGTCTAGACAAGTTATTTTTACAAGTAGAATGCTGCTATCTCGGAAAGGGATCGCCCAGACCGGCGGCGAGGCCTTTCCATTCCCTGTTGTGGGAGCGCGAAACGAAGGAACAAGGGCGAATCTAAGGAGATGGGAGCATAGATGAGGGGGGCAGGTAAAAACAGCTCGATTCCGAGGAGATACGGCGACAGGGCGGTGCAGCGCAATACGCGCGTTCGCGGGAAGCGAAACACGGTGCGACGAGCATCTTGATAGGGGAGACGATGAAAAGGGAGCCCACACACGCATTAATTTATCCCTATAGCGCTTGCGTCGCCATTCAATGAACGTACAAGAAAGAATTGCGACAAAAATCGGCCATGATCTCAGCAGGAAGATATCCAGCGACCCCTAGTGCTCTAAAGTCTCAAGTATGCTAACCAGACACCACCAAGACCTCGAACAAAAAAAGACATAAAGGTGACGGGAGTGACGAGTATAATCGTCCAACCATCTCTACATACGGATGAACAAATTTTTATACGAATCAAACACAACAAAAATTCAATACGGTTAAACATAAATTACAGGAGTCTTGCAAATAAAAAATGTACATTTTCTATAAATTTCGAAACCTCCGGGAAAAATTTATCCACACATGGGCCGTAGGGTGGATTTAAGTACCCTCGCGCTTAAGGGTTAACCAACGTTTACCTATTAACGATTGAAAAAATAATATATTTCATAAGAAATGCACCTAATAAAACCTAAATAACACCGGTAAAATCCTGAAAAAACACCGACTAGACATAAAACGTAATTGTATCAAATACTAACCGCATTGAAAAGTACCAATTTCCAAAAACCAAATGGGTCAAGTCGAAAACGTTTCGCCCCTTCTTTTCCGAGAGATTTTGAACCCCTCTTCAGCAAAACGAGCAAATTGCCACGCCGGAGAAATTTGTCAATGGAAAGCGAGGGGAGATTTTCGTCACTTTCTAAAAGTGCCAGTATTTATCAGAAAACCCCTCGAAAGGCACCCCCGATAAAAAAATCCGAAGGAACAAAAGGCGAAAAATAAATACAAGAATGGAGAAAAAATAACTCCGAAAGAAAGGTGCGATTAAAAAACGCGCTGAATAAATGAAAGAAAGGAATAGGGAGGGAGAAATGTCAGGTGGAGAGAAAATGAGCCAAAAAAGGGACCAAGGGAGGAGAGAAATGGTTATACTGCGGGGGGAAAACGACAGAAAAATGGAATGCGAACTAGAAAGAGGAAAACGAGAGGATAAATGCGTGAGAGAAAAAGTTAGTTGTCAGTTCTATAATAGTTCTGGGTGATAAAGAGTAGAGTAAGATGGAGAGAGGGAAAGAGTGGACAAAGAAATGGCGATAATGGAGGGGAATAAAAGAAAAGAAAGTTTTAAGTGAGAAAAGCTAGGATAGGATGATGGTTAAAAGGGAGATAAACGAGGAGGTAGAGAAAGTTGATAGAGAGGGAATTAGATAAAGAAGGGAGTTCAGAGTTGGAGAGAAAAGAATTGGAGCGAGGAGAGTTGGAGAAAGATGGGGTTCGAGAAAGAAAACAGAAAAAGGGAGTTGGACAAAAATGGGAGTTGGACAGAAAAAGGGAGTTGGACAGAAAAAGGGAGATGGACAGAAAAAGGGAGTTGGACAAAAATGGGAGTTGGACAGAAAAAGGGAGTTGGACAAAAATGGGAGTTGGAGAGAAAAATGGAGTTGGACAGAAAAAGGGAGTTGGAGAGAAAAAGGGAGTTGGAGAGAAAAAAGGGAGTAGGAGAGAAAAAGGTAGATAGAAAAGGGAGATGGAGAGAAAAAGAGTTGGAGGGGAAAGATGGAAGTTGGATAGTGGAGAGTTGGATAGTGGAGAATTGGGAGTTGGATAGTGGAGAGTTGATATTTGGAAAGAGGAAGAGCTGGACAGAAAAAGGGAGTTGGAGAGAAAAGGAAGTTGGAGAGAAAAGGAAGTTGGAGAGAAAAGGAAGTTGGAGAGAAAAAGGAGTTGGAGAGAAAAAGGAGTTGGAGAGAAAAAGCAGTTGGAGAGAAAAAGGAGTTGGAGAGAAAAAGGAGTTGGGGAGAAAAAGGAGTTGGGGAGAAAAAGGAAATGGGGAGAAAAAGGAGTTGGGGAGAAAAAGGAGTTGGAGAAAGAGAGTAAGGAAGTTGAAATAGGAAGTAGAGATAGGGAAATGGAGACAGACGGAGGAGAGAAGAGTGAGGAAGTGGATAGATGGAGGAAGTGGAGAGAGGGAGGAAATGGAGAGGGAGGAAATGGAGTGGGTGGAAATGGAGAGTGGGAGATGGAATGTGCGGAGGAGATAGAATGAGGTGGAAAGAGGGAGATGGCGAGAGACATGAACAAAGAAAGCGAACGGGGGCGGGAAACAAAATGGGAGAGAGAAAGAATTGTGGAGAGAGACGAAAGAGCATAGATAAGATTGGAAGCTCATCCAGAGGCGTAGAGAAAAACACGTGTGGGAAGTTTTTGGAGAGCTTAAGGGAGGAGAGGAGGGGTTAAGGAGATGAGACGTGAAAGAAAAGATAGTGATTAAGTGGGGGAGGGGAGAGCGGAATGAAAGAGGGATGGATGGTGTGTGAGAGGAATGAGAAGTGGGATCGGGAGGGCGAGAAGAAATAGGGAGAGGGGGAGAAGAAATGGGAGAGGGGGAGAAGAAATGGGGGAGGGGGGAAGAAATGGGGGAGGGGGGAGAAATGGGGGAGGGGGGAAGAAATGGGGGAGGGGGGGGAAGAAATGGGGGAGGGGGGAAGAAATGGGGGAGGGGGGAAGAAATGGGGGAGGGGGAGAAGAAATGGGGGAGGTGGAGAAGAAATGGGGGAGGTGGAGAAGAAATGGGGAGGGGGAGAAGAAATGGGGGAGGGGGAGAAGAAATGGGGGAGGGGGAGAAGAAATGGGAGAGGGGGAGAAGAAATGGGGAGGGGGAGAAGAAATGGGGAGGGGGGAAGAAATGGGGGAGGGGGGGAAGAAATGGGGGAGGGGGGAAGAAATGGGGGAGGGGGGAAGAAATGGGGGAGGGGGAGAAGAAATGGGGGAGGTGGAGAAGAAATGGGGGAGGTGGAGAAGAAATGGGGAGGGGGAGAAGAAATGGGGGAGGGGTAGAAGAAATGGGGGAGGGGGAGAAGAAATGGGAGAGGGGGAGAAGAAATAGGGGTAGGGGGAGAAGAAATAAGGGGAGGGGGAGAAGAAATAGGGGGAGGGGGAGAAGAAATAGGGGGAGGGGGAGAAGAAATAGGGGGAGGGGGAGAAGAAATAGGGGGAGGGGGAGAAGAAATAGGGGGAGGGGGAGAAGAAATAGGGGGAGGGGAAGAAGAAATAGGGGAGGGGGAGAAGAAATAGGGGAGGGGGAGAAGAAATAGGGGAGGGGGAGAAGAAATAGGGGGAGGGGGAGAAGAAATAGGGGAGGGTGAGAAGAAATAGGGGAGGGAGAGAAGAAATAGGGGAGGGAGAGAAGAAATAGGGGAGGGAGAGAAGAAATAGGGGAGGGAGAGAAGAAATAGTGGGAGGGGGAATGGACGGGAAAGTGAGACGAAAAGTGGGGGAGGGTGTGCAGGGGAGAGAGAGGGGGAAAAAGGGGACCGAGATTAGGCACTGACGGTGGGGGGGGGGGGGAAGGCAAAGGAAAGAATGTTGTAGCCAGAATGGAGGAAGATTTGAGAAAGGGAGAAGTGTTGTGTGTGTGGAAGGAGGGGGGTTTAGGGGAGGGGAAGTTGAACACCGCCATTAAAGGGAGGGGGGAACAATGGTAGTGCGTAAATGTCGTACGGGGGAGAGACTGCCAAAACTGCCCCCGCCCACTCTTTCTCTTGCCCTTCCGCCCCCGCTCACGACAAAAGAAAACGCCGAAAAATATTCCCACCCTTAGCCCTCCCCAACCCCTTTCGCCCCCTCGACCACCACGCGAACGCCCAATTTTTCCTCGATAATGGCGAGATAAAGATGCCGCCGTGAAATACGGCAAAAAGTAATCGCGGCTTAATCTCCGCAACAATTTCCTCGGCTCGTCAAAGCGCCTCGCCCCCGTCATTACGCCTGTAGAAATGAGAGGGAAAAAAAGCTGAAAAAAACACTGGCGAACGAAAAAGCCCGCGGAGTGGCAGCTAATCTCGTGGAGAAGTGTTACTATTATCTAAGCCGTCATTTCAATCAGCTTATATTAAACGCGGCATGAGAAAAAAAAAATATTCCCAACGTTGAAACGGAAATGAAGAAATATTTTTCCGTCACAATATATCCACAAGAGGGTAAAATAGTGACCATTTCCAACTCAAAAAACGCCATAAAAACAAGACAGCTGGAGCGGTGGGCGGTGTTACGAGTATTTCCTTTAATAAGTACTAAACTTAATGTGCTCAATGGCTGTACAGGTGTACGACGCCAAAACAAATCCGTCAGGACACTAATTACAACTGCATATTACGTTACCCCAGTGGCGTAACTAGGGTATGGCGAAGGTGGCATTTTTATAGCCGCCAAACCTTCTCTCAAAAAATACCAAAAGTTTATTTCACGATAAACAAGTATTAATTTTTTACTCAAATGTTAAAGTTATATGCAATAAAATGCTAATATACTATTTCAAAACGCAGGAAAAAATAATATACTTCACAACTAAGGTGTTCCCTAAAATTATGCCACAGACGCCATATCTCCCAGGTACGCCTCTGCGATACTCCTTTCAATAATATGTACTTTACAGAAATCGACTTTTGGATGGATTTGCATGACTTGCCTAGAGTGAACGCGATGCGACATGACGCATGAACATTTCAATAAATGATTCCGTCGCTATTTTTCAGACTCGTTTCCTACGCCATACAAGTTACTGCAACAGCGAATCTCCAACTTCATTACAGAAGCAATAAGTATAAATCTAAATCCACGAACATTAAAGTTTACATAAAAAACCAATGTTGGTGACTTTAAGTAAATATGACGACGCCTTGAAGGTAAGAACAGCGTAAAAAAACTTCCGAGCAAGCAATAAACGATTTTTATCGCCGACTACGAACGAGATTACACGTGCATTCAGCAATGATTTGCATGTGTGCCATGCATTATCGTTATTCCGCGGACAAAGGCATTCACGGGAAGAAAACGCAAAAAGCGGAAGAAATCGCGCCGCAAAATTATAACCGCAGACAAAAAGATGCGCGCAAAAAAAACACATTCGCCCGAGCAAGAACCTCACGTGAACACCGCGCAATTTCCACGCGGGAACATTAGACAAAAATGAAAACCAAGAGCCGAACGAAAGATCGAGGAGAAAAGAAAGACGGAAAAAAGGCTTAACGAAGCGGAAAACTCTCCCTTATTCAACAAAAGATTACATCAAGCCTTCGGCGTCGGCGAAGAGAAGAGAAAAAGAGAGGAATAAGGGAGCGGGGATGGGGGGAGTGAGAGTCGAAGACAAAAAAAAAGAATCACTACCATTACGTCACAGGCATCGCTACAAGAAATTGCAATTTCGTCTTTATCCTTCCGCTTTCCTCCACTACCCTCGCCACATCCTCTCCAATTCGAATTCGCTTCTCGGAAGCTCGGAGAGAGTGGCAAGAGGCGACGAGGAAGGGGAGGGAAGGGGGAGGAAGGGGAGTGATGGGGCCGCAATTCCTCCTCCCACGAGTGCAAATAACGATGACTCTCAGAAATTCCCTCCAGACATGTTTCTCCCATCTCCTAGACTCTCTCTCTCAGCCTTCTTCTCACTACTCTTCCTCCTCATCAATCTTTCCAGCCATCCCTATAACTTGTCTTTCCCCACTACCCTCTTTCCACGACCACCAAGCTGTGTGTGTGTGTGTGTATATATATGTGTGTGTGTGTGTGTGTGTGTGTAAAGATCCCACTCTCAGAACAGTTTCTCGAACCACTTGAAAAAGTAAAACCAGTGACAAATTACGACGATTTCTTACCTCATCACTCTTAAAATCCTTAAATCCTTGGGGAGGGTTGAGAGTAATTTTTTGTAAATATGTAATTGCGGGGGTCGTTTATCGTCAAAAGGTAAGCGCCTATCCATTTCGTTTGCCGTGCGAATATCTTAGGGTGTAAAAGGGCAATTTGATATCAGCCGCTTTCCTTAAATTTTACGAAATCACGTTTCGCCAGACATTTCTTTAATGAAGCTTATAATAGCCAAAAAATTAGAACGTGATATAGATTCAGTTGTAAATCGAACTGAATTCTATATCCATTAAATCGACGGGAAAGCTCGAGGGTCATTTTGATTACTAAGAAGACGTCTTCGGTGGCAATTCACCGATCGGTGATTCTGAAAAAAATGATCGATAAACTACCACTAAGAACGGCGTATTTGTAACCGAAATCCCCATCTGGTTTTCTCGACCCTTCTTTGAGGGGAGAGTATGATTATCAACTGCACTCCGGACGAAAAGGAGCACTTCGACTAAATAAACGAACGTATTAACGCTAAATTTACAATTTAGATATGCAATGGCAACAGCAGTTAAAAAAAATAAAATGCAAAAATTTTCACCTCTTTATAATGGAAACATTAAAGTATTTTATACCACAAATAAAACAAAATTACACGTGAAAGGGATGAAGGGCACAAGATGATTCATAATCACAAAAACGACAAATTTGTCTCTCCAACACCCATAAAAAGATCCGGGCAAACCAGATGCACATTCAAGATACAAAACAACGATAGACGGTGTAGACTCACTGGCAGTTGGATATGAAAAAGGATGAAATGCTGAGCCGAAATGCGAATCAGGTTTTCCCAAAATTTTCGTAGGAAAACACTTGACGTCTGGATGAACTGACAATTATATTCTCCATTAAACGATAGCAGATTCTACACCTGCTTCGTAAGCTAAATGCTCACCTGTTTTTCCCAACCTTTTTATTGTATTCGCATATTCGATTTTTCCATGCGAATTCACGCATAAGATGAGCTCGATAATACTTTTCCGGGATAATAATACCTTTAACCCGACTTTTAAAACTCTACTGGAGGGAATATAAATTTTTCTAAGGAAAAGAGACGTAAATTTCCCCATTCCCTTACATTCCGAGTATTTTAACCTAACTATAAAATTCGACGTTTGCCGAATTGAATTCCCTCCACCGCAGATCTCTCGAGAAGGAAAAAAACCTCGATTTTATAACCGAAATTTCCCCAAACCGACTCAATTTCTTGCGGCCAAACTCTCGCGCGACGCGAGCATTTTCGCCAACAGTCTGCGATCCTGCAGACGACCACCACCCCCACCCTCCCTTCACCTCTCTCCCTCCATCAGCCTCCTTTCCACTACCGCGCCAGACGCATCATTTATCTCTTCATTCCTACGCTGCCGAGTAATTATGGCGTGGGTGGCTGTGCCTACGCGAGAAATGATGCCCGCCTTAAAAAAAATAAAATACATAGGAGGACCATCTCAAACCAACTAAGCCTGTTTCCTCCCATTTAATTACTTTTCCCTCGTTTTCTTTCCCGCTACTTTTTCCTCTTCTTTTACCTCCCTCGTTTTCTTTTCCCCTTACCTTCCATCTCACGCCTCCCTCAACCTCTCTCCTATACCTCCTCGCTTTCCTCCACCTTCCCCAACCTCATTTTCCACCTTCTCTGTCTCAACCCTTCCCTCCCTTAAATGTAAGAATGGACCTTCTGGTCTAAATTTCGCCCGAATAAAGACGATTATCTATCTATCTATCTATCCCTCCTTATGCCTCTCTTCCTCTACGCCTCCCTCTCACCCTCTCTCTTACATCTTCCCCTCTCTCCAACTCTAAGAATCCCTCTACTCTACCTCCTCTATGCCTTCCTCTCTGCTACGCTACGCCTCTCCCTCCCCACTATCATCTCCTCTACGCCTGCCTTTCCGCCCCCATCTCTTTCTCCTCTAAAGCTCCCTCCACTTCTCTCACCGTCACTCCTCCCCCCTCTCTCCCTATAACTCGCATCCCATTCTACAACCTTCTCCCTTTTCCCCAACGCTCCCTCTCTCTCTCGCTCTCTCTTTTTTAAACTAATTCTTCCGCGAATATTTTAGCGCTCGGAGGAATTTCAGGAAAAACGGAGAAAGAAATGAACCGGAGAGCGTAATATGGAGAGGTCAGGAGACATAAGTGGCCGCTCCACGAGAGAGAGGGAAGGAGAGAGGGAATGAGAGAGAGGGAATGAGAGAGAGGGAATGAGAGAGAGAGAGGGAAGGAGAGAGAGACAGAGAGAGAGGGAAGGAGAGAGAGAGGGAAGGAGAGAGAGAGAGAGGGAAGGAGAGAGATAGAGAGGGAAGGAGAGAGAGAGGGAAGGAGAGAGAGAGGGAAGGAGAGAGAGAGAGGGAAGGAGAGAGAGAGAGAGGGAAGGAGAGAGAAAGAGAGGGAAGGAGAGAGAAAGAGAGGGAAGGAGAGAGAAAGAGAGAGGGAAGGAGAGAGAAAGAGAGAGAAAGAGAGAGGGAAGGAGAGAGAAAGAGAGAGGGGAGGAGAGAGAAAGAGAGAGGGAAGGAGAGAGAAAGAGAGGGAAGGAGAGAGAAAGAGAGAGGGAAGGAGAGAGAAAGAGAGAGGGAAGGAGAGAGAAAGAGAGGGAAGGAGAGAGAGAGAGAGGGAAGGAGAGAGAAAGAGAGGGAAGGAGAGAGAAAGAGAGAGGGAAGGAGAGAGAAAGAGAGAGGGAAGGAGAGAGAAAGAGAGAGGGAAGGAGAGAGAAAGAGAGAGGGAAGGAGAGAGAAAGAGAGGGAAAGGGGGAGAGAGGGAAAGGGGGAGAGAGGGAAAGGGGGAGAGAGGGAAAGGGGGAGAGAGGGAAAGGGGGAGAGAGGGAAAGGGGGAGAGAGGGGGAGAGAGGGAAAGGGGGAGAGAGGGAAAGGGGGAGAGAGGGAAGGAGTGAGAGAGGGAGAGAGAGGGAGAGAGAGACAGAGGGAAGGAGGGGGAGAGAGAGGGAGGGAGGGAAGGATGGAGAGAGGGAGGGAGGGAAGGAGGGAGAGAGAGGGAGGGAGGGAAGGAGGGAGAGAGAGGGAGGGAGGGAGGGAGAGAGGGAAGGAGGGAGAGAGGGAAAGAGGGAGAGGGAAGGAGGGAGAGGGAAGGAGGGAGAGGGAAAGAGGGAGAGGGAAAGAGGGAGAGGGAAAGAGGGAGAGAGGGAAGGAGGGAGAGGAAGAGAGGGAAGGAGGGAGAGGAAGAGAGGGAAGGAGGGAGAGGAAGAGAGGGAAGGAGGGAGAGGGAAGGAGGGAGAGGGAGAGAGGGAAGGAGGGAGAGGGAGAGAGGGAAGGAGGGAGAGGGAAGGAGGGAGGGGGAAGGAGGGAGGGGGAAGGAGGGAGGGGGAAGGAGGGAGGGGGAAGGACGGAGGGGGAAGGAGGGACGGGAAGGAGGGAGGGAGAATGAGGGAGGAGGAAGGAGGGAGGGGGAAGGAGGGAGGGGGAGGGAGAAGGAGGGAGGGGGAGGGAGGAAGAGAGGAAGAGGGAGGGAGGAAGAGAGGGAGGGGGAGAGAGGGAGGGAGGAAGAGAGGGAGGGAGGAAGAGAGGGAGGGAGGAAGAGAGGGAGGGTGGAAGAGAGGGAGGGAGGAAGAGAGGGAGGGAGGAAGAGAGGGAGGGAGGAAGAGAGGGAGGGAGGAAGAGAGGGAGGGGGAGAGAGGGAGGGGGAGAGAGGGAGGGGGAGAGAGGGAGGGGGGAGAGATGGAGGGGGAGAGAGGGAGGGGGAGAGAGGGAGGGGGAGAGAGGGAGGGGGAGAGAGGGAGGGGGAGAGAGGGAGGGGGAGAGAGGGAGGGGGGGAGAGGGAGGGGGGAGAGGGAGGGAGGAAGAGGGAGGGAGGAAGAGAGGGAGGGGGAGAGAGGGAGGGAGGAAGAGAGGGAGGGAGGAAGAGAGGGAGGGAGGAAGAGAGGGAGGGAGGAAGAGAGGAAGGGAGGAAGAGAGGGAGGGGGAGAGAGGGAGGGGGAAGAGGGAGGGGGGGAGAGGGAGGGGAGAGAGGGAGGGGAGAGAGGGAGGGGGGGAGAGGGAGGGGAGAGAGGGAGGGGGGGAGAGGGAGGGGAGGGAGGGAGGGGGGGAGAGGGAGGGGAGGGAGGGAGGGGGAGAGAGGGAGGGAGGGGGGAGAGAGGGAGGGAGGGGGAGAGAGGGAGGGAGGGGGAGAGAGGGAGGGAGGGGGAGAGAGGGAGGGGGAGAGAGGGAGGGAGGGAGGGGGAGAGAGGGAGGGAGGAAGGGAAGGAGAGGGAGGGAGACATAAAGGGAATGATATAGAGATGGAGGTAGTTGATGAGAGAGATAAAAATGGAGAGAGGTGAGTGGACAGTAATATGAAGGGAAAGAGACGGAGAGGAGGAAGGAGAGAAGAGAGATGAAGTAAGATAGACAGAGGGAGAGGAGTGGAAAAGTGAGAAGGGAGGGCACCACGACTTGAGAGAAAGCCTCGGAAGCGCGACAAGCACAAAAAGGAGAACGAAGGACAACTTAGAGGGAAGAGGACGCAAAGAGTAGGAGAATGAAGGGGCAAACCGAATAAAAGAATGAGAGTGTGGGGTTAAACGACCGAAGCGGGTGAGAGGGGTGGCATTCTGGGGGCTGGGACCACCTCCCAGAGGTAGGGGACGAGGAGAAGGAGGCAGAGAAATATGGTACCGAGGAGGGAGTCAGAGGGCGATGGACTGGTTGGGGGCAGAGATGGGAAAGAAACGAGAAAGCGGCAGAAATTTAAGGCTGGCGAAAGGAAAAAGATGGGAGGGAGAAAGAGAGAGACGGGGGAGGTTGCTCGAGACGGGGGAGGTTGCAAGAGATGGGGCAAATAAAGTTACGTGAAGATGGCGAGTGTCTGGGGGAAAAGAGCGGAGATGGAGAGGATAAATAAATTTTACGTGCGATCGCTTCGTCTCGAACCGAATTCACCGACAATTTGACGAAAAATTATTTTATAGAAACACGGTGTTGGAGTAATATTGAAGGAAAAAGCGAAGCCGGCCGGGGGAAAACGGGTATGATCGTTTATTTTCCTAGAGAAAAACTTGAAAAAAACGACAGAATGTCTCATTGAAAACTACATTTCTCCATTCACCGATGGTTAGATTCTGATGGCGGCTGCGTTGTGGCTGAAATGCACGTCTGTTTTCCGACATTTTTTATGGATATCGGAGGTTCATAATTTTTCGATTTGATTTTACCCATGAGGTGGGCTAGATAACTCTAAAAATAACATACCAAACACTAAAAGCATATTGTTTTAACAGTTAAATTTAAACACTAGGCTATTGGCAGAACTTGCTCAGATCATTAAAACAAAAACAAATTCGATAGATTTTGTACAAGCCGGGGAAACGGTACAACTAACAAAATACTGAGACAATAAGTTACAACAACATAACCGTTTTAATTAAACAGGCATATTTAATACCGACACTATGCGACAGCTGAGATTAACAACCATAGACGTGAAGTCACAGCATATAATCATTGGAGAATTATTTCGACCAGGCACCAACATAAATATCATTAACTGCCAATTAGTAAAAACGTGAACAAAGAATGCACGGGAGTATTCCTCGCAAGGCAACTGAATGAAACCCCTTTAAATAACGAACAAATAAGCCTTACGTCACACATTGACGGCAGCTAGCGAAACACACATCACCAAGTCGAAAGCATAGGCAACACGACGAACGGTCTCCTAGGGTAACGTGACGTCACACACCAGCACGCCTCATCAATTCACTCGAGGGAGGCAAGATTGAAAAACTTTCCCCTTTTCCCTCTCACTACTCCCCTCCCTCTCTCCCCCGAAATGGCGAAATCCCCCTACATTTCCAGCGGAGGAAGTAACGAGTCATACAGTAAGTAGGTTTCCATCTTTGGATGGATTTTAAATAAATGAATAAATATACACATACGTTATCCTCAAGCAACTGGCGGAAAATGCACCATATACGACGAGGGAGGAATGAAGACAGAATGAGAGGGAGAAAGAGGGAAGAGAGGATGATGTGAGCGGGAGGATAGAGAGCGAGGATCGCAAGAGGGAGGAGTAGGAGCTATAGGGCAACGCCGCAGTAGTAGTAACGGCGTGGAGAGAGGAGTGGGGAGGAGAGGGGAAACGTAGTAGTAAGCGAGGAGCGATAGTACGGTGGCCTTTAATAGGAGGGGGCGACTATAGTAAAGAGGGGAGGGAGGGAGGGGAGATAGTAGTAGTGTAAAAGAGGGGAGGGAGGGAGGGGAGATAGTAGTAGTGTAAAAGAGGGGAGAGGGGGAGCGGAGTACGAGTGAATCGAGGGTGATAGGAGGGAGGGCGAGAGAGAGGAATATGGTGAGAGAACATGGCATGCTCGTATCCGGCATTTTTCAATGGAGAAGGAAAAGTGGCTGGTTTGCATAGCTTTCCCGCGACATACGCTCCCAATAACCCCTTCTCCGCATGAACCGATGTCCTCGTAAAAATATTTTGCGTTCCCTTGCATCCATAAACATATTTACGTACGAACTGGCGTTAGGGAATACGCGTTGCTCATCTCATCTCATCTACCGATTCGACGAAATATACGGAGACGAATTCAAAAGTTGGAGATTAAAAGTAGACATTTTTCTGCGATCCTGAATGATTTTTTAATCACACCCAATACCCAATGTACTCACAAATAAAGTCTTATAGAAAAACTATGATCGGTCACTTTTATATCGACGACTAGAAATTTTGGAAAAAGCCGTTTCCAGTAGTTTCTGTCCATGATTGTCCTAACAGGAACGATCAAATGGCAAACAACCGTCAAATTTTCCGTAGCGACTTCACCCTCTGGTAACTTAATTTTTCCACGCGGGACATACGAATCGACCAAAAGAAAGGCCCAATAGTTCAGAAAATTAACAACCAATTTCTACATTCACTAGAGAATTGTTGGCATCGCCATATGGCTGAAAACAAAATCCAGAAAAAGATCTTAAACAACAAAAATTGGAAAATTAATTGCTTATTCTGTTTTACAACCACAAATGAAGAAGGCTGTATTGCAGCTGAAATCCGCATCTGGTTCCTTATAAACCTTGTCATGGGTATTGGATATCTGTCTAATATAAGAATTTCATTTTTCAATATTTGATATTTAAATACTTATTCTGGAATAAATTTCTAGCGCATCTAATTAAACTTCTCAAATATTCAACATGAGATAAGGAATCAATTACAATTACCATATATTAACACTTTGATACAATTAAGTAGTATACGTCATTTTCATCGGCACGCATGAATAAAACTACACATTTACATGTTAATATGTAAACATCGGTTAAGAAATGAAGATTACGAAAACCGTCAAAAATAATAAGATTTTTTGGGATCAGACAATAATCAACTACCGATGAAATTTAATATAAACATTTATAGGGTTAATAAGAAACCTATCGCCGAATTTAAAGAACGTATTATATGCAAAAAAATAATTTTTAAATTCGAGACGAATTAAAAACAAACGGGAAGAAACGTAGGTAGGAAAAATATGAGTACCGAACGCATTAATATGTGAAAATAACGCATAGAAAATATTCGCGACGACTAACAGCGATACTTCTCGGACATTATGACTTCCGAGAGACACGCGAAGCTTTACTCCCCTTTACAACTGCAAAAGAGCGAGAGAGAGCGCGAGAGCGATAAAACGTGTAAAAATCGACGCCCCTTCGGCTGACTCGTAGCGTAGTAAATAAAAAAATCTCTGGGAGAGAGAAAACTCTAATGAATGAGACAGACGAGACGAAACAAAAGAGGGCAGAAAACGCGAACGAAAAGGAAAGTAAAAAAAGCGAGGGGATAGATGGCGTGAGAGAGGCGTATCCCACGAGAGGTGAAAACAAGAGAGGGAGCGGCAAGCGCACGAAGGAACTTGGACCCAGGCAAAGAGACGGAGAGCGAGAGGAGGGGGAGGGAGATGTAAAGAGAAAGGTGAGAAGAAAGAGGGGTAGGGAGAGAAAGGGGAGAGAGAGAGAGAGAGAGATATATAGGAAGGGATGGAGGAGAAAGGGGCGGGTTCCAGGGCGCCGGGGCGGTCGATGCGTTTCCATGACTACGACCACGTCACCGAAGTTATTGAAAAATCGAAGCGGGAACGCGGGAAGGGGTGGAAACGGCGAGGGAGAGAAAGGGAAAGAGAGAGCAGGGAAGTGAAGGGATGAAGGGGGGGGGGGAGAGCGGAGGGGAGAAGGGGTTGGGAGATGGAGGTGGATGTTGTTGTAGTATTAGAGGTGGATGAGAATGAAGAAGGGTGGGGGAGGGAGAAGTTGGTCCGCAGTCGGGACGCGCAGCGTGTATAAGGACTCGGAGAGGGAGAAAGAAAGGGAGGAGGGAGGGAGTGAAGAGTGAGGAGGAAGATGGGAGGGGTTGCGAGGAGTGGAAGCTGGCAGGTGGACGTAAACTCGTAAAATGTTAAAAGGAAAAAGAGGCGGAGGGAGATAGGAGGAAAAAGGGATGGAAGGAGAAAAAGAATATTTTTTTATCCGCCTCGTACTCGCGACTCGTATTTCGTATGACATGAGAAGAGAGCGAGAGAGAAAGAGACTCTAACCCACCCTTGCTAATAAGACGCCGTTGTGGATTTAGCATTCGCAGACGTGACCGCGACGGAAATTTAACAAAAACCGCCGATAAAGGCGCGTTTCCTTTCGTTCGACCCTATCAGACACGGTTTTACTGGATAAAAAAGCATGTTAACCTCCGTTCGCGAAAAAGTCCGTTTATCCAAAGCTTTTTTAACTCCTCAACGAAAGATGACGAGTTTACTCGTCCAAACCTATTCAACGAGAAAAACATTGTTCTCGAGCAAAAATAGTAAATTTTATCCAGCTAAAATAAATACCGTACCAGTTAAATGACGTAAAAGAGGCAACTTTCTTGATAGTTTTTGGCTAATTAATAAAAATCACCAAAATAACCTTTACCTCGCTAGGGACAAGCTAACATCCTTGCGCGTGTTGGAAAACTATGTAACCTCCGAGAGCGAAAATAAAACGCCACCGATAGACAAACAGAGGTATCCCGCAACACGCCAACCTGTTAACACGTATTGTCGACGCGTTATAGCGAGAGGGAGAAATGAAAAAGTAATGAACAGGAGTAGAAGTAGGAAGTCCAACTCCACATACCAACATTGTCACCTCGAAACCTCAATCGGAGGCAATTTTACTATTAAAAAGAGGAGAGAAAGAACGCTTCAAAGGGGAAAAGAATAAGAAGATGGGAGAAGAGGATAAGAGGTAGGGACGGATCGGCGATAGCAATAAATAAATAAAAACTCGAGGATAAGATGGAACGAGAGAGAGAAGGGGGGAGAGAAAGGGAATGCTCGAATGGTGTGAAAAGGGGTATGGACAAGGGCTCGATAAGAAAGGAATCGGGAAAAAAAAGATGGGGAAGGGATGGACCGAAGGCGGCGTAAGGGAAAGAAAACGGAAGAGGGGTCGAAGAATTAGACTCTCTCACGCCGTCATCGGGAGAGCGGATCCGAAAAATTTCATCCCACAATTAATTAGCCCCTAAAAGTAGATGACGACGAAAGAGGAAAAGAGAAAGGAATAGAAAGAAAACGAGAGAAAGAAAACGAGAGAAATAAACGAGGGTCTGACGTGTCGAAAGGAGAGAAAAATAGTTTCGTCCTCTCTTTAGAAAAAAAAATGCTGTATTCTTTTTCCCTTCGATGTAATTTTTTTGCACCCTCAACGCTTCAACTTTCCAAGTAGTATTGAGACGGGATTAAGACAATGAAGAAAGTTGGCCGGATTGAAAAGAAAAGAGAATCTCTTCGAAACGGAACCGCATCGGAATATATCTCGCGGAACGACAATTTTGTGTCGAGGAAAATAAAAAGGATCCGAAGAACTTTCTACGCTAAGTACGGAAGTAATTAACATCTCAAAAAAATTCAAAAGACCTAAATAATAGGAAAATACGATTAAGAATTTGAGCGTGAATAATACGATAAATTGAAATTTTTCTCAAACAATGTGAAACAAATTGTGATGCCAAGTTAGGCATTTCTCCAATAAAACTTACGATTACTGTTTTAAAGAGTTACCGACATCTTGAAAGGAAACATACGGAAGGTGGAGTGGAAAAAAAAACAACGGAAATGAGGCAGACGAAAATTTGAGAATTTTGGTAAAAGATTAAAGGTGATGCAACCACAGGAATATGGCGGGAAAGCCCACGAAACAATTCAAGCGTGCGTTTCTCGTGCTCAAAGAGTGAATTTCACGGACTTAATACGTCATCACGGAAAGAGAATAGGTACTTATTGAAAAGTTACGATCGTCGTCTTTTCCTCCCACCTATAGTATTTTTAAGTACTGTAACGCCACTAGAACCTTCCATTCATGCTCTAACGAACCCCACTCCCCGCGGAAATAAAGAAAAACACACGGCACGTACCGCCAGATTAATCGAACCTACGTGTTGGCGTTACCATTTCAAGAATGACCACTCCGAATTGTTTTCATAACCCTGTCGTGGTTATCGGAGATATCAACTTATTTGTTTTCAACTGTTGACATTAAAGTGCTTATTCTTGAATTTGTTTCCAACCATAAAAAGGACTCGACAATTAATGCGTTACCGGAGCTTTACAAAAAAAATGCTATGTTATAAATCGCCTATCCCAAAGAAGATATGAACATTCTTCTGCGAACAGCAAGAAACAACCAACAATAACAACAACTACACCGCCGCCCATGATTGGCCCAACTATATCATTTCATACTCTCCCAGACGAAGGAATCCGCGAAAAGCTATTTTTTTCGCAGGCGGAACGGAATTCCTATGAGAAGCCTTTGCGAGAAATTGCGCCTTCGAAAAAAAAACTCCAATTACGCCACGTACATTCCGGAGAGAAAGATATATATTGAGAAAACGCAATTAACCTGCGCGGGAGATGAAGAAAAGACGTGGCATGAGATTTCAGAAAAAAATCCGAATTAAAAAAATAAAGCCGAACCTGAGGAATGCGTTGGCGAGGAGGTGGAGAGGGAGGGAGAGAGAGAATGACGTAGACGGAGAAATAGCGGAAGAGAGGAAGGGAAGAGAAAGGAGGAGTCACAGACGGGGAATATCGATCGGGAACTAAAGTGAACGAGGTTAGGCCCACATGCCGAGGGTCACATGTGCCCACAGCATTTCAGGATGTCGACCCGACAGAGTGGAAAGGGTTGGCGAAGGGAGGGAAGGGAAGAGAGAGGGGGAAGGGAAGAGAGAGGGGGAAGGGAAGAGAGAGGGGGAAGGGAAGAGAGAGGGGGAAGGGAAGAGAAAGGGGGAAGGGGAGAGGGGGGAGGGAAGAGAGAAAGGGATAGGAGAGAGTGGGAGAAAGAGATAGGCCACAGAGGGAAGGTTAGGGAATGGGGAGGTAGAGAGGGTTTTTGAGTTGAAGGGGCGGTATGAGGGAGGATTACGGAGGTCTGAAGGAAAAGGATAAGGGAGATTGGAAGCGAAGAGGAGAGAGAGAGGAAGGGGAGGCAGGAGAGGGCAGGGAAGAGGTGACTGCAAGAACATCATCCCATTCCAGACAGCGTCTGGGGGCTTCCAAGGTCCACGGGAAGGTATCCTAGTGGTTCTGCAGCCTTGCCGCCACACTACTGCGGAGAAAACCACGAGAGTACAACGACATTCGCACGGAATATTCTCTCTTCGCACGCCTGCTTGCCAACTGGAGCGCGGAGCTGCACATATGCTCGGACCTTTATGGCAATGCAGATGACGATGATCATGATACGCAATCGTTTTTAAAAATGACTCGTCGAGCTCGATCATTGGTTACCACACTAATCTAATGATAATAATGAATGCAATTAACTCCTCGCCCGTTTGAAAGGAGAAAAACCCTCATTTCGGAGAAAAAGCAGCCATCTTCAGTGGCATCGCTAATAAGTATGAGTTAATCAAATAGATGTTAATAGCCGCTTGGAAGCACTAAATTTGGCAGAATATATCAGATTTACTCAACTTAACGGAAGTTATACAGATAAGATCAATTATACAAGAGATGTGGCAAACGATTTTTTTGCAACTAACTACCCTAAACAATAGCGTTCGAAGTGCCGCATAAATAAAAAAATACTTATTCTAAAATATAAACTAAAGTACATAAATCTAATAAACGTTTAAGAATGCATTACAATACAGTAAATTCACAATGAATACCTAATACAGTAGTCTCGATAATCCGACCTAAACGGGACCGAGAAGTGGTCAGATTACCGAGCATGTCGGACTATACGGAAAAGAACAGGGCGAAACGAAACAAAAATTTGAAGTATAACTTAAGTATGAAATCACATTTATTAATCATTATTCTACAGAACAACTAACATAATAAAGTACAAAACTATTATTTGAAGTTAAAGTAATTGTTTAAAAAATTGAGAAATTAAGGTTTGTTTCCAGGCTTTGCTTCTCCTCCTTGCGGCAAGGTCGCGCCAACATCTCAATAATATGACATCAGTAGCGGTACTTATACAAAAGTGGTAGAACAGTAGGAGCTACGTTTTTGAAAGCTCGTGGGTTTTTGGCCTTTCCAATAAGTACGAGTTTTAATTTGTGGTTACCAGTAGCGTCACTACAGGCTCACTCTTTCTTTACTTCGTTTATACCCAGGAGCTGAAGCTTCAGCCCGAGATGCTCAAGTTTTTGAAGGCAGCATTTCATAGTTTAAACCTGTCTCATTGCAGTTATATAACTGCTCACCTAACAATCTTTCGTTGTCAATGAGATAACGATATTTCGCTTTATATTTCAAAAATTCGTCCGACTTTGCCGATAATTTTTCGCCACAGATATTGAGCTGCCTATGGCTATGTCAGATTACGCGGAGTGTAGGACAACCGAAGGTCGGATTATCGGGACTCTACTGTGCATATATTTCTATCTATTGGCGAGCCACAAAAGATTCCATCGGGTACCGCAAGGTGGCAACTTTTGACCTATACGGTGCTCACAGAGACTTGCTTTTTAAGGCGTGAGCTTCTATGATAAAAAGAGAAAATTCGATTGTGGCGAAGATTTTGACCGAGACGAAAGTATCACAAACTCAAATCACGCCTAATGTGCACCCCTCTTCACGTTCCTTTTGTTACGACGACAATCACCATGCGTAAATCCAAACATTCTTTTACCCTACTGGGCTTGAACGGATGCCAAAAGGTGATCACGCCAGAAAAACTTTACAATTAGAAAAAACTTGCGAAAGGAAGGAGGATAAGTGAACCGGAATAGATAAAAGGACAAAGACGTACCTAGAGAAGAAAAACAAATGGCATCTGAAAAAATCTGACTGCATTCCGGTTACGAAAGTTAACGGACGAACCGCAAAAATTCGAACGGCTGTAACATGAACTTTCGATAAGTCGAACCTTTTCTGTCATCTCTCGAGGTACGACTTATCGAGACTCTGATTACAAATAAAAATTTTGATTTAATTGATTCGCCTCAAAAAGGTTAAATTAATAATTCCAAGGGAAAAAAAAAACAAAATGAAGTACATCCGCAATATTCGATTACTCGAAGGGGACACGTCCAAAGCCTCTGTAACTCGAAAGATAACACGAATGGAGTCCTGAAATCCTATTTTCAATAATTTAAGAAGATATCGTTAGCATTACTTTTCCCGCGCAATGACTCGATGTCCTACGCTTTATATTATACTTACCCATCTTTCACTATTCTAGATATGGAGGATAAACTATAAGTTTAAAAAAATATTTATCACTAAGGAGAGAACATTAATCGCTCATTATAAAAATGTAGACAATAACATTATAAAAACAGTAATCGCTGTTTAAACAAAGTTTTAAAAAAACAAAAAGATTTAATACGGATAAAAAAACCCCGACGAAGGAGAAAGACGAATGAAAGGTGCATGGAGAAAAGGGAGAAAGGGTGATAGAGGTGATTAAAAAGTGAAGAAAGGAGAGGAAAAGGACCCGAGAAGGGCGAAATGCGGATTCTTCCACGCAGTCGCTCTCCCCCTCTCACCCATTCCCTCCCTCTCTCTCTCCCATTTCCTCCCTCTCGCCCCTTTCCTCCCTCTCTCCCCTTTCCTCCCTCTCTCCCCTTCCCTCCTCTCCCCTTCCCTCCCTCTCTCTCTCCCATTCCCTCCCTCTCGCTCCTTCCCTCCCTCTCCCTCCTTTTTGCACCCCTCCCTCATCCGCGACGCCACGAACCCCTTCGCTCACCCCCGCGTCCCATTTTCCCCTCCCTTTCTTCCTTCCGCCCAGGGTCGGAAATTTCCACTCAAAAGGCTCCTCCCCCTTTTGCGCGCCTTCTCCAGGGTAGAGAGAGAGAGGGGGGGGGGGGGGGGGGAGGGGAGGAGAATTAGCCCAGAAAGTCTTACACTCCGGATGTGCTTCTGGCACCCCCTACCGAGCGCGTACACACACATGCACACGGGTAGCCACTCGGAATCACAACGCACCGATTGCCACATACAAAGCAAGGATCAATCTTGGTTCGTCACCGACCTGCAGTTGGATGATGCAGTTTATTTGCGTCAAGAAAGATTTGTAATAAAATAGATAAGCGATATATTTTTTCATTTTTTGACGAAATGATGTAACAATAAACAAAAAATTAACAGTTACCGAATTCAAATGCATGATAATGATTCATGGGTTTACGTTTCTGCCGTGGGTTTGGAAGTCCTTGACAGTTTATAAGCCTTTTGTAAAAGATCGTTGGTTACTGTTGCCAGTTTTACAAAAAAAGTGAAAAAATAAATAAATTATACCAATTGACATTTCGAATATTTTCCTCAAGACTCGACCGCTTAAACTTTTCGAAGCGGTTTATAAGTAGGCTTATTTTACACAATAGTGTACTTATAAGCAACATTTAACCATAGTCAAAATAAATTAATTAACGCTGGGACTCGAAAAAAGGGATTCACATACGTCGAAATTTTTAACCGATTCGAAGGTTTAAAAAAATCTCACCACTACATACAAAAGATCGAGGACATTCGGATTTTTTCGACGCGACGTGGTCGCGCCGACCCCGCAAGAACCCTCTCCATACCTTCGGACGCAATTAAGGCGTCCGCGAAACGCTCGAAACAAACGCAATCTTGCGCCGTGGCAATCCGATTACAAAACCAAATCCGATTTTCCTCCAAAACCGATACCGTGGCAATGCACACCCCTTTTTTCCCCGAGTTTCGTGGAAATCTTTAAGTAATTGGATACTGCGAGAGAGAGAGTACGAAAACAGGAGTGTTGTGTAAAAACGAGAGAGAAAGAAAGGCGTTCTGGGAAGAAAGGGGAAAACTGAAAAGGCCGGAAAAGAAAAGGTTTCGGATTGCTCGAAGTTCTTACGGTTGCATAAGAATCAGGGGCCGCCTCGAAGGAGCGTGGAATTAATCATCCTCTCAGCAACCCACGCGCCGAGTTGAAACCGCGGCAACGATATATTGTTACCACGCGTTCCGCCGTGTCGCGAAACATTTGTCTTCTCGACGAACTGGAAGAAATTACTACGAAAGGTGAAAAACGACTACCACATACTTCCGCTGCGCGCGTACCAAACGAAAAATGAATGAAAAACGCAGCCGGGACTCCGCAACTAGAACAGAGCGCTTTCGTGGCTTTATATTTCATCTTTCATCATTGAGACAAGTTATTGAAAAAAAAAATAATCAACCTCACTTCATTGCTTAGATAAAATTGACGAACTGTGCATCTCCAAAAGCCATTAAAAAGGAAGGAAAATCCAGTTGCGCGTTCCAGTTACAAAGCGGCCCACATCAGCGGTGATTCACTCAAAGTAGATTTTAAAAAATAACGCTCTTCAGTGGAACTTGCTATGGATGAATCAATCGCCATTGATGATGGCTGCATTGTGGCCGAAGTAAGAATGCGATTTTTCCAACTTTTGCATGGCTTTTGGAGAGACTTAATGGCCGTTGTTCAATTTAATAAAGTTATAGCGTAGAAAATAAAGAAAAACGGCCCCATGTGTAGTAAAAGACAGTCGAATAGATAAACATAAAGATCTAATAAAAATGTTATAAAGCGTAAAAATAAATAAAGCCAAATTAAATACAAATGATGATAGAGATAAAAATAAATCCAAGCGAAAACGAGGATCCTTTTCTGACGTGTATGCTGTGCCCTTTCCCCGCCTAATTTTAAAGACATTCGCATAAAAAACAAATTCCAATAAAAGAACGCGACATATACTGCTAACGGATACTCGATATTTAATTAATCCCGCTCTTCGATTTACAACCGGGAAGAACGCCATTAAATAACATGGAAACTTCACGGAAATAAGCAAAAACGAATGACGCCGCCATACATTTCGCAGGTACAACCCGCTTTCGTATGCAGACCAAATTTACTCCGGAGAACGAAGAGAATCGAGGAAGACCAGCCATCATGGAACTGACCCTCATTCTCATTCAAAAGAAAGGGAACAGGCGCCGTCAAAGGGTGGGTGGGACGGTGGGAACGAAAGAGAGACTAAGAGGGATAAAGAAGAACAGTGAAAAAGATTGATAAAAGAGAGAAGAGAAAAGGGAAGTAAAGAGGGTGGTGAAATAAAGGGAGAAAAATGGGTGAAATAGTAGAATGACAAAAGAGAAATGGAGGGAGGGAGAAAGTGAGGGAGGTAGGGAGAAAGTGAGGGAGGTAGGGAGAAAGCGAGGGATGGAGAGATAAGAGAAAGGGAGATAGGAATAGAAAGGGGAGACAAACTGTGAGAGAAATTGGGAAAGGTGAAAGAAAGGGGAGACAAAGGAAAGAAAGGGGAGACAAAGGAAAGGAATGGCAGAAAGGGAGAGGGAAGATAAGAGTGAGGGGAGCATGGGATGAGTAGGCGAAAGAGGGAGGGCGGACAGAATGAAAGGAAAGAGCGAGAGAGAAGAAATATGGATAAAAAACCTGGAAAGAAGAGGAAAAAGGGGGGAGAGAGAGAGAGAAAAAAGGTAAGATTGTAAGGGGTTAAGCCCCGTGAGTGCATGCGAAGGGGTGAAAGAACACGCAAGAAAAGCGGGAGGGGGAGGACGGGGCGGGAGAGGAAAAGGGAGCGAGAAGTGGTTGCGATGAAAAAACACACACCCAGTCCCGGGCACATGCGCCCTGGATCGGAGTGACTCGCTGCAGAGAGAAATGTTTGTGCAGAGGGAGGGAGGGGGGGGGAGAGAGGCGTAGTAAAATGCAGCGAAGCGGGAGGGAAGGGGGATAAGAGGGTTACGGATGAAAGATGGAGAGGGAGGGAGCGGGGGAATAATGGATAGAAAGGGGAGAGAGAGAGAGAGGGGGGGAATTTTAGCGCCTCCCTCCCTCGTGCATGACGCCTCTCCCCACACGTCAACCTTCTCCCCCACACACAGAGAGGCCGCACCGATAAAACTTCCCTCCCCCTCTCATCTTCTCCTTGGGACATAAAAGACACACCGCCCACTTCCTGAAGACCCTAACCTCTCCTCCCAATTCCCACTTGAGCTAAACTATACAGAGAGGGCAACTAAAACTTTGGCAACACTGCTAGGTGACTCTCGCTGCACCACCGCCGACACTCCCATCCCACACTCCGCAAATTGACGATGTCAAGACTCGAAAATTCTACGAGGCTGAAATAAAAGAAGGGGAGGATTTGGGACGGAAAAGGCCGCCGATCAACACGGTGACGGCATTTTATAATTTAAATGCAAATTGCGTAATATTACTTTTCAGGATTTCGAGCCTTGCCAGATAAGAGAAAAAACGTCTAAAGACGTTTTTTCGTGACGAATTTAGGGCGCATTTTTAAATCGCATTCTGCTTTGCTGAAAAGTGAATTCCCTGTCGTGAAATTGCCAAAAAATGCTACATTCTTTTATCTGAAGCTACCAACGAATAAACGTAAATTGTCCGGTTTAATAATGCGTTATTGAAAAGACTAGATTTTCCAAAAGCTCGTTAATAAATACCGCCAGTTTATAATTATTATTTTAAAATGCGGACAATGCTAAATGATTAACAAGGGGAAAAATATTTTTTTTCTGGCGCATTGATTGGGTTCTATCAACATAGAAAATTAGAGCACACCAAAGGTAGAAGTTTTACCAAGAGCTTATTAAAAATTTAACCAACAATCAACGCCTCTATTGCAAATATTATGTCAAAAATTATTCATTTTCTATTTGAAGTAAAAAAATCACAGAGTAAAGTGGTAACGCAAATACGTTGTCTTAAAACAATTGACAAATATCCCGTCACTGATATATCGCGGTAATACATGTGATATTTACGACGCCATCTTGTTAATTTTCCAATCATTCGTGAAAATCTACGAGAGCGGCGAAAAACAATTAACCCCGATGAAGAAAGTTCTAGTCTCGAGTATAAATACTCCAATGTGGCGAAATTTCAACAGCGTCTAAAAATAAAAACCTAACGAAGAATAAGCCTTACTACATATATTTTCTTTCCGCAGTTAATCTGATTCGGATGATTCATTTAGGAATACCGCGAATATAAATAAAACAATTAAACTCACATAGCGCATACACAGCAACAATGACATCTACACACATTCCAGATACACAATCACATTTAAACACAACCACGTACCACACAGTCACGCACACATACACGCACATGCCACATAACCACATTTAAACCCACACATTCCACATAAAGAACACATTTAAACACACAAATATCACATACATCCCCACATTTCGTACCCGGTGGTTTTAGTTACCCTTATTACCCCTAACGCCCACATCTTACACCCTCCACCGTCACAAACGCTCTTTCTCTACCCCTTCTCTCAGACATTACGCCCGGTATTTTTAAAGTATGCACGCTAACCCCTACGAGCGAAAAGCCGCAAGTCCCCTCTCCACTAGCTGCAGTGCCACTTGCCAAATGCAACTGCAGACGGATATATGCGCCAAAGACGAGATGGGAGAAAAGGAGGATGGAGAGGGAGAGGAGACGGGAAGAGCTAGAGGGATTGGATTTTAAACACCCGACTTCTGTGCCAAGATGGGAACACGCGAAGCAGAAATAACACCTTGAAATCGGCGTACATGGCTTAAGTAAGGGGACTTGGGAAACCTGAACTGCGAGAGAGTGTTGAGCCATAGGAGAGGGGAAAAGTGGAACTGGACTGCTACTTAGTATACAAATCCGAAACGAAAACGAAAGGGTATTTTGGACCGTTTATTTCGGGAACCAAAATTACCGAATAAAATATATTTTAAGTGTCACAGACACTTAAAGACAGAATTAATGACAAGAATCATTTAAAGAGACAGCATGTTAAAAAGCATTTGTACAAAGTAAAACTTCCGCGGTACATTTCCGCCACGTTAGGATAAAAAATCTGCGTCACGTAATACGTGAGCAAGAACCTGTTCAAGCGATAAAAATCCTAAATATAAAATGCTTACTCTGTCACTCTGTATGTATAAGCATTTTTAAAATGTGTTTTAGCAAACTTCTCGACTAGATAGACGATTGAAATACAACAATCACGCACTAAAAGCAAATGATTAAAAAAGCCAAGAAAAAAGACCTGAGTTCGATTCCAGGATTAAATTTGTTTCCCATAAGATAACACATAAAAAGCGATTTTCGACGTCCAGGTTTTTATTCTTTTGCAAATTTAAATTAGAAAAAAATGGCCATCGACTTTTGGTTTAGGACAAATTCATGTGGCGTCATTTTTTACGAACACTGCACATAGAATTGGAGTTGAAAGTATAAAGCATATAGGAATAATTTTCTCAGCAGAAAACCAAATTTCGCCTTTAAATGTTCTAATAATACCATAAATAATGATAGGTAATTCTCGTTGCTATGAGACGACTGATTTCAACCGCAAAGTTCTAATTCACGCAACGCTCACTGGAATACGAACAAAATGTTTTAGGACGATATACGTAGACCGAAAGTTCAGCTCGCTAATTACTTTTTTCGCGAAAACTAAAACGATCCTCCGTTTTAAGGAGTCGACATCCATAAATCCTTCTTCAGAGCACATTACGTTTCGCCGTTAAAGTTGTCGAGTCCCACTTGAGAGGAAGCATTCTCCATAAATTCGAATGAAATGCATTTTGGCTGCAACTACACCACACTACGTTGGCACGAATAACGGTGTTGAAGAGTTAGGGAAGTGACGAATAGCCCGAGTTGGGAGTGCAAGTACATACGGTCAGTGTATTTCACTAGCTCAACGGTCGGTTAAAAATGTTCTCCATGCGACTACGAAACGTTAAGTGCTCGGTTTAAATGTCATATTTCGAATTTTGAAAATATGACGATATTTTTTCACGATATAAACCACAGGCGAGGTTAGTTCGCCTATTTACGGCAAGTTAGGATTACTGATAATGTTAGTTAAAAAAACTACAACATTAATACACTCATCCCTCGCTTTGCGCGGTTTGGCTTCAGCAGTGTTTCACTTTAGAGATCTACCTCGAATTTCACGGCAATCGATTTCACCATAGCAGTTTCGGGAACAGTCACCAAGCAATACAAATCATAATGTTTTGGTTCGATTCAGAGATTATAAAAAATAAAGGAAGCAATTACGAATACAACAAAACCGAATTGTTGCAAATTGTAATCTCAAGTATTCCTATGCAGAAATCTTGCCCACTCTGCAAGATTTCGCTTTACAGTATATTTTCCAGGAACGCGTGTGCCGTGCAAATCGAGGGATTATAGTAAAACGATTTTACTACAACATGAAGGTATTTTTTCCCATCTAAGATTCCTACAAGAAGTTTCACAACGCAATTTCCTTACGAGGCCTTTTTTAGTCAGCTGTACTTATTACATTCTCGGCATTTTCTCCTCGGTTTTATTCTCCGATAGAATGAGACGTAATCATTAGCCTCGCGAAGATAAAAATAACGAAATAACAGAAACTCGTAACGATCCGTAAGAGGAACATAAACGATACATCCAATTATAAGCGAAGGATGCTCCCTGTTGCTACGACCACCCAATACGAAACCTTAACGACGACACCTAGACAGTCGATCAAAGAACGGGGAGGGGGAAGGAAACGACATAAAAGATGAGGACTGACCCAGGAGATAGGAGGAGAAAGGGGGAGAGAGAGAGAGAGGTAGGATGAGGGGTTAGGAAGAGAAAACGAACGAGGAAATACCCCGGGCGAATTAAATAAAAAAACGATCTGACCGCGCAGCGCCAAACCACTTTCCCGCCATCAAAAGACGCCGGCGACCTCAAGAAGCCAACAAGCCTCACACAAAACCATTCGACTACGATATTATTTTTTTGCTTAATCACGGTATGGATGAAAAAACAAACGAGGCGAGAGCGACGCACCTCCATCTGTTCTGAGACGACCAGCGGAAATAGCGGAAAATCGCGAAACATTTAAATAAAACAAACAGTGTCGTACATGAACATGGATAAAATAAGCGCATTTTTTTCTTCTATCATTAAATTCGGTAATTAACTGTGTTAAATTTCGGTATGAAGAATTTTCCCGTTAACCTAATTGACGATCTGAGGAGAATTTGGAATTTGATCGCCTGTTATGTACATAAATTCAGCTTATCTAATTTTTTGTGGTTATACGCCACATATTTGGTCACTAGAGCCTCGTCTGTAAGCGAAATATACGCTCAAAATTACAGCTTTTTCTTTTTTATACCTTCGGAGACAAAAACAAAATAATTTTAAACGGGCCCCCATCCGACCCTGTATATTTTCAAAAACTCAAGTCTAATAAAGTAAAACAAATGGCGGCAGTGCAGAAATCTACGCTCCAAGTTTCAGCTCTCTATCGTTTACGGTTTCGTCACAATTTCCATTTAAGCGAGTGCATAGACAGACATATACCAAAGTATAAACTAAAAGAGCATTTCTTAAAAAGAAACAGCGCTAGAAAAACATCCGCGTGTTTCGCACCTTGGATTTTTCCGAAGGAGACAAATAAACGTCGCGATCCGCGCGATTTAAACTTGGATAAAAATATCGGGCGCGCAGAAAAAGAAAAACCGCTCGCTTTGGAATTCGGCGTTGCATTTATCCGGAATGATAAAAGGAAGCATAATAGATCGACTTTGAGGGCGCCACGCCGCGAAAGGGCGTTACGCCGCCGGCGGGAAATAAGAATTTTCACGCCGATCGGACGGAATTATTCATGAAGATAGCCTTAATACCGACGCGATTAACGCTCCGATTCATTATCTCCGTTGGGATCTAGAAATCTCATCCGGCATATAAATAAAATCCGTACGGTACTGTTATTTTCAGATTGATGGCCGGCCTTATGAATATCGCCGCGGCCAATTACGGACACATTTGAAGTCGCCGACACCCAGCGGAGGAATTAATGCCCCTTTTAGATGCTGACGAATGTCGCTTTAGTTTTCCAGGGCCACTTCCGACGGCATGACTAATTAGGACGAGTTCACGAGACCGAAAAAATCTATTATTTTCCATTCATCGGAGAGATTTCTTGAAACTCTTAACAACAGCTGAGAAAATAACAAGTTTTTAAAAAAGATTTGTATTTTTATACAAATAACTTTAAACTGAATGGAGTTACACCAAGTATTGATGTGTGATATCGATTATATTTTTACATCTCTTCAAATTTCTTAAAATGCATTTGCGATAAAAAATAATTAAAAATAACGAATAGAAATGTTCAACGGTCCTACTTAAGACTTGTAATTATGAAGTGCCCTATCTATCAAAGGAACCTAAAGACCGCTGAATTGTCTTTTACCTTACATTCCAAGAATAAAGCTTACTCTTTCCGGGTGGTGATGTCATTTAAAACAAAAAACACCTCCCAAATTACAAAAAAGCAAAACCACAACGGCTAAAAAGAACAAATGGAAGCCGAAACAAAGAAAACAAATAGATTCAATTACGTACTATAAACAACAACAACAACCCCCTTTCCCATCCCAAAAAAACGACTCGAACTCATCCTAAACAAAAATTTTCTACAAAAAACAATACCACCCCACCTGTAAAATTCTCCACGCCATGACCTAGCGACGCGCGGTAAAAAAACAACGGAATAACGAAAATATAGAAATGCAAACGAAGCGCGAGCGCAACAGCAACTGGGCTGTGTGATCTAGGAGACGTATGCCTATACGTCGAAAAGTATGAGGAACAACAATGGTCCCCGATTCAGATGATTATTATGCCGAACGACGAGAGGTGGAGAAAAGCGGCCGACCTGTCTTGTTGTCGGCTGTGAGAAAAGAAGGGAGGAGGAGGTGTTGGGCAGGAGGTGGGGAGGGAGTTAGGGTAATTACCGGAGGGAAAGAAAAAGAAAGAAAGAGAGCGGTATGAGTAGAGACTTAGGAACTTCTATATTTGGACTCGTGTAAGCGCGCGAACATACTCGCTCTCTCTTTCCCATATTCCTACCGAGAAGTAGGGGGGCAGGGGGAGAGTGCAAGGGTGCAAGGGGGAGAGAGGAGAAACTTAAGAAAACATGAAAGAGGGAGAGGGAGGTCAGGTCAGGGGAGGGGAAGGAAAGGAGGGTTGCAGCTGGGAGGGGATGGAGAAAGTCTCGCAGTCGGAGTCGGATTCCATTGGGATGACTGTATGAACCTAGTTTAAATACGGTGAAAGCATCCCCCGAGACGCAGGACCAAGAGACGAGCGAGTGTGAGTGAGTGAGTTAGAGAGAGAGAGAGGAAGACCTTTCAATTAACCCTAACGTATATTTGCCTTCTCCTCCGAGACGGTCTTATGGCCTCTTAATAATATCGGATCCTTTTTGAACGATAATGTCCGATTTATCGGATTTCTTGGTAGCGAAACTATCCCGGTTAACCGGATATACCGGTTTACCAGCACTCCTACTTACATGTACCGCAGTACGCGCAAATAAAAAAGCAAATATTAAGAAAAGCGAGAAAATGCTTAAAGAAAATCCAATTTAATGTTGTTTTATGCAGTATATTTTACAGGTCAAGTAATACTTGGTAACTCCTTTATAAGTATGTTACAAGTAAACACCGTACACGTGTATGTGCCTGATGTCACATAAAAAACACATTCAAGATATACAAGTTTTAAAAATTCCCGTTAGTTGAAATTCCGGTTATTGGACACCCGGTTATTCGGGAGTTTCTGCACCTAACTGAGAGAGGCGGAAGGAACGAGGGTGGTTTTGATAAATTATACGTACATACATATACACACACGCAAATACATACAGATAAACATACGAGAGCCGGTCGCATATGAACACTAAACAACGACCCTCGACATCATCGGAGAAAACGGACAGGTCTTTCGCAGCAAACGTCAACAACGGGTTCGCTTCCAAACGCTCCGTAATCGTGTCTTGCGCCATCTTACTGCATCCGAGAATCGAATGGAAGAGTAGGGGGGAAAAGATTACACTTTGCGACGGAAACCTTTCCGATTAAAAACGAAAGAGAAAGCGGAAGACGGCGAATTTACCGTCAATCAGTTACCGAATAAAGACGGAAGATTAAATTATTGACTCGGAATGCCAGAGGTGGTACCGAATAATCGATAAGATAATTAATGGAAACCTGTCAACGAAGAAAATCACTTCACGTTGTCTAGTGAGTAAATCGGACACCAGGCATTAAGGTGATAATTATAATCTCCGATTAAGATTTCCACGACGATAAGAGCTTACTCTTACGACTTTGCACACATTCCCGCTCATTCAAAATTATCGATAATGAAGCATACTATATGTTAGAAAAATTCTTAATCCCTTTAGCTGCTGTACTAGAGCAACGATAAGTCTTACTACTTCACCATATTATATCAAAAGTTTACGAAAATTCCAATAGGTAGCAGATTGTTCCTATGTGCTGTGGAGGAAATCTCATTCCAATACGCATGTGTTGACATCAGAAAAAATTAATGGAATCTGTGAAGCATACACTCGTCATGATAGCACAGCATTAGATGAACTGTGACGAGTTAACACGTCACGCAAGTAGTGAAAGTGTTAACATGACCGATAGTACACATCTACGTAAGGACAAAAATACCAACGGACGTCAGAGAAGTTTGCCTTACTGATACGGATTATCACCCCTCTTTCCCATGCTTTTAGACAACGAACAAAACCCGAAGGCAAAGAAAACAACAAGGTAAACTGCGATCTGTTCGCTCCGAATTCGTTCCTCTTCCGTTCCCGATCCGAAGAGGCTGCCCGCATGCGTCTAAAACCTTATGTAATCGATGCAATAAATCAATGAGGGTAATTGGGTTCGGGGCAGTACGAGTTATCCGCCGTTCTAAAACAAGAATACACGCTCGCGCTATGTAGAATAACGCTCGCGAGCAATATACCGCGGATATCTCCATTTAAACCAATCCTTTCGCGGCATGCCTTTCCACCTTTTTGCACTTTTGAGATATAACAAATAACAGGAGACCTCCGTTACCCAGGAGTTTGAAAATCTGCTAAACAACTAATCCATCGCGATTTTTACATGGCCTCGCGATGAATTTTCAACGATATAACTAACGTACCTGTGATATTCTAAACAAACACGAATCGAATTTTTGAAACTCGAAGGCGATTCAAATCTCTCGAAGTTTCGAATGAAAGGAGTTCAACCATAAATATCGCTAATAAAGAATACGAGTAAAATGCACTCGCAATTCCGAATGGCATAGTAAAAGACGGATATTCAGCTTTCCGTAACGGCTTTTTTCGCGACAAACTCTTCCGGTTATAAATAAATAAAAACGACTACGGAGCAGAAAAGAATACGCGCCAGACCACAACACTCCAGGAAGAATTGTAACGTGGTTCGGGAGATGAGGCCTAAAGGTCTTTCTGCATCACTGACAACAACCGAATACCACACATACACCCTCTCCCACTCACCCCGACAAGGTGCTCGACAAATTTAGCCTCCCGTGGGGGAGCCCTTATTCCCATAGAAACCACACTTCCCCCGCTCTATTAATCCCATAACGCCGATGCGTCTGCATCCTTGCTCAGATCCTAATATTATTTTAAACCTTTCCAGGGTAGTGTAGCCATAATACAACATACCTTAGCGATTCATATTTTTCCCCTTTTCTGACATAAGAAATTTCTAACATTACCAGAATTACGACGAGCTGCACAACTCTCTGGCGAATTAAAGAAGTTGCTTTGCAGCCAAATCTTCACCGCTTCTTAAACGTTTTTTTTTAAATTCCGTACTCCAGTATTTCTGCACGAGGCGCTATGGCTAACCTTGAACTATTTTAAGAATGTGTACATTCTCCTTATACTTGATATGAATTTTACCTCGAATATCTTGACCAAAACATGTTACAAAACACATCAAACAATTTATTTTTAAAATACCTTGGAAACAATTTGGATTGGAAAGAGGGTTAACCTCCGAATCGTGTATTGAGGTCGCGCAACTCGCGTAACTCTTCATTAAAATGAGATAAGAATTTCCCTCGATGTTTGCAATCGGATTATATCACCCCTCACGCACGACACGATATAGTTGGACGAGTTAACTCGTCATCCCGTTTCGAGGGTTTTTTAAAAAAATGTTCCGTGATGACAGCGGCGACTTGAAAGAAAGGTAAAAACACGTGAGAAGCACGAATATGGGGAGGGGCACCCAAAGTTTTTCGGGGTAAAATAGGCCAGAGGTAATTTGCAAAAGCGAAGGTCATCTCGGAGTGAGAGCACACGCCAAGTGCCCATTGGGAATCGGATAAGGAGTTAAGGCGGGGGCTGAAAAAAGGGCTTGGATTGAGGAGGGCCGGAGGTCGCGGGGACAATGACGGGAGAAGGACGGGAGAAGGAGGGGAGAAAAAAGGGGGAAAGAGGACCGGAGGGCCGAAATAAAAGTGGAGCACCAGACGACGATGACGAAACAGTTCGCGTGACTGCTTCCAGACCCGAAACGGTTGTCCACCCCGGATAAGGGAACAAAAACATCGAAAGCGCGGAAAAGCAGCGACATTTGTTTACTAGCGAAAAAGGGCGAGGAAGGCAAAAGGGTTACAAGGGGAAAAGAGAGAGGGTGAAAGAGGGAGAGGGGATGGGGTTTAAGGGAACAAAACCATTCCGACACGAATCATGCATTGCGCGAGAGATCATTAAGTTTTCACCGTGCAGTCCGATCAAATTGCTTCACCGCGACGTTGGGAAATGAAGTACGATTTTCGCCTACGGCATTCGTGAGTCCGCGCGTTTCTGATGCGGTTATATAAACAATTTGGCCGGCCGATTTCGGATTGGATTTCATTTTCGCCTCCGGCCGCAAAAGAAACTAGCTTTGCTGCACACCATAAAATATTTTTCACGAAGTAAAATCTGACCTCCATAAAACAAACATATATTTGACAAAATCAATTCAAACAAACGTACAGGAGCAATAACAGGAAAAACATCACCTTTGGGCAATCCAAAATTCGATTAAAAGAGCAAAATAGATTTGACGGTAATTTTCCCATGATAATTATATATAACAGGCTCGAACACGAAGTAACGAGATAAAAGTATTTATGCAAAGCAAATCGAGGGCGAACTCGGATAAATCTTTTCCTCAACAGCCTCCAACGATAAAAAAAATCAAAATTAATAAACGCGTCACGGGTTCCAGAAAGAGAGAGCTTACTCACCCTTTAAAATGCATTCAAGAACAACACCCCTCTTAAAGAGATTACGCATGCATCAACAATTGCGTCATTCACTACGGAGAAACGAGATTCACCCGCCCTATTTACAAGGAAAATCTGCTAGCGGCTTGTCGAGATGAAGGCCTACTCTTCCCTCCCTCTACACATCCTTAAACCACTCCAACAGGGAGAGAGAGAGAGAGAGACAGAGAGAGGCGGGAAAGGGAGGAACATTGGACGTCACCCAAACCCACGGGAAAACCGGCACCGTTCTCGAAACCGCGGTAAATAAAAGACTTTCGAACAGAAACAAACATACCACAGAAACGATCGATACATTTGCGGTAAAATCCGAACACATCCGAAGAATTGCTGAATTTTCCGGATTATAAGACGCATCTGACGCGCAGGGTTGTAAGATTATATCATAAAACGCCGAGTAAAATCAAGTTTTTCATCATAAAACCTCAGAAAAATCCTCATCACCGCGATCGCAGTAGGCTTAGCGTGAATCGTCACGAGCTTTTCGTCAACCAAAACACTATGACGAGAGCCGATACAATTTTACCCGACTTTTTCTTTAGAGAAAATACGACACGAACCTAAAAGATAACAAATAATCTTCCCTACCGACCGCCCAGCTCACCCTCCACTATTCCGGAGACAGATGCACATTTCCTAACATATCGGTACCGCCCCTTTCTTCCTTCCTCCCCACATCGGCGTGACGAAACGAATTGCATGTGCCACGCCCATAGCGAATGCCAAAACCATTCGCCGCCATCGAAAAAAGGGGGAGAGTAATTTGTTTTCCTTCCAAGTGAGAGAGAAAGAGAGATGGGGAGACGAACAAAAAATGAAAACAGAACGCTAATCAACTTCCATTTAATTTGAGAAGCGAACGTCGACGTTGATTACGCCGGCCGACGTTACCTCTCCGAAAATAAAACGCAGAAAATGAGAACCGAAAACGAGATTTTAAAAATATGGGAAGGTTATAGAGAAATAGAGAATATGAACCCGACGAATTGAGCGAAAAGGATTGACACACATCCCAGAAGAGACCGCTTTGAGGTAAATCGCTAAGTTAAATTTAACGAACCTGGAGAAAAGTTACGGAAAGATTGATTTTTTTTAACCTTTCAAACCTTTCACATAAATTCCAACTTTTAAAACCCGTAACTGACGCACAAATAACTAGCCATTGGAACTCGACTGGATATGTTTCCGTCTGAAGAGGCGTACGGGAGGACGGGAAAAACGAAGCCGCATTCTTTCGCATAGACGTGGCCGCGGACCTGCTGACGACAAAAATTGTTCATGTGAAAATCGAATGACCTCTTTTACCAAGAGAGAGTACTTGGCGTGTCGAAATCCAACGCTAAACTTTTAAAAACGATTTTCCTTCTTTCCGCGAAATACGCAGTGGAATTAACACGGTTTTCCAAAGCATGCATTTAACGACTGGATGAAAATTATTTGGCACCTGCTACCATTGCTTAAGTTTCACCGTCGACATTCTGCGTACAAAGACAACCCTAGAGAGAGAAAAACCGAAATCGAGCTTACAGAATTTCGAAGAAATGCCTCGATCGAATTGCCCAGATAATTGTATTTATCGAGGGGGGGGGGGGCAATATTTAGCAAAGCCATGGATCTCAAGCGAGCGATAACTAAATCATCGAGTCTTTATAAAATGATGAATTTTAGAAGGATAAAACAGACAAAACCACATCCAACTTGGCCTCCCTCCTCCTTCCCAAACAATTTTAACATAATACACCCACATTGGCTTCTCCATTACCCTGAGCTCCCCTTGAAACCAAAACCTTCCCCATTAACCATCGATTCGATATCCCAGAAAGAAAAATTTCCCCTTCCGACCTCACCCAAACAAACCCGCAAACCATACAACCACTCCCATCGAAACTTCCCCGGGCCACCAAAAAGCTAGGGGGAGAGTGAAAGGGAATATCGCAGTTTTGAGCTAGCTACTAGCCGCGGTATAAACGTGAGTTCCCCTTCTACCACTCCTTCGGCGTTAAATCAGGCGTGGACGGCATAAGGTAACTTCATAATGCAACTTCTGGAGAATATCGCGTAGCTTTTAAGGAGATGATACGATACGATCTCACCCCCCAAATACAGTTTCGATCGTACCTGTCATACGGGCAGTGACGGATTTAAGGGCGATTGCACTTGTCGCGTGCCAGGGGTCCCATGAAGTTAGGGATCCCGGAAAAATGTTGTGTGCACGTATAAAAGTTTTAATAGTAAATTTTAATAAATAAAGCAATAACAGCGTTAGATATTTTTCCCGGTTTTAGGAAATGTATATACTTTGTAAATATTTACAACAAATATTTTTTAGAGAGCGCGGGGCCCTGTGCAGTCGCACCGATGGCAAAGCCACCAAGCCGGGCTTGATCCGGTTCGATTGTTATTCATTTCTGAGAAGACGATAATCAAAGTTATTCATAATACAGTCATAGTTTTAACTTTTAATGTAGCATGGCTATATTATGAATAACTTTAATTATTGACTGCTCAGGAATGAATAACAATCGAACTGAACCCACGAGATGGCCAAATTCCAACATGTAAAATTCACACAAGGGTGCGACAAAATTCCAACTATAATACGGATGCAAAATATTTTGCAACCGACAACTAGATACCAGGTAAGGGAATAGGTATGGTAATAATTCATGAAAATTAATTACCTAATTACAATTCTGCAAAACCGTCACACACACACGCTCGAACCTCTTTCCTCAAAAAAGAAGATTGCGAAAGAATAAACTAGCCGACATGAATATGCACTGCAATGGGACGAAATATTATCGATGAATTAGTTTCGCACGAGTTTGAACGTGATTCCACGATCGAAAAATTATGGAAATTGTACATAGCCCTCGCACTTATCCCTTATTTCTTCCCATTCAAATACACACGATACATATCATCACACGCACGGTAAAAGCGAAGAACAAAACGGGTCGATGAAACAGACGTAGAAAACATCCAGCAACGAACATTCGCAACATAAAAGAACGAAAGAAAGCATTAAAAAAAGAACCGAAGACAGAAAAAAGATCCAAGCACTCCCTGTTTAACAAGACCGCACCAATCCCATTCTTGAGACGAACATAAATTATGAGGATACAAGAGAAACGTTTTAAAAAGCGGAAAAAAGGACGGAAAATGAAAGGCGAGGATTTTTAGACGGAGCGAGAGGAAGATCCAGAGAAGGAAAAATAAGAAACCTTTATTTAAAAATACAAGATGAAGGAAAAAACCCATCGCGTCACGTCGTGAATTACTGCCCCCTCCCCTTCTCCTCCCCCGCATAGAACAACAATATAAAAAAACCCGCCTCCCTAACATCTCACTTCATTCCAAAAGCTGCAGAGTATAGATTTTCCGACCCGCTTCACTTTTATTGCCTCCTCCCCGGGTTTTTCTTTTCATTCCTCCGCACACACCTCCCCCACCTCCTCTCTTTCATCCTACCCGCTCCACCACCAACCCAACCTCCTCGCCCAATTTCCAATCTGCCTCCCTACCCCATTCTCCCTTCCTCTCTCCGATTCCACTTCTTTCTCCATTTTTATAATTTTTCCATCGGCGTCCTCTTTGCCCTCTCGCGACCTTTGACCTTATGAAAGCAGCGCGAGTCCTCTCCCCACTCCTCCATCTACGCCATAACGCCCCCTCCCTTTCCTCCTATTACCCTCCTCTCCTCTTCACCCTCTCCTAGCGCACTCTACGTCACCCTTACCTCACCTCTCTCCTCTACTCTCCCTGCCTCTAGCCCGAATCGCCCGGGCAGCAGTTCTGCGTCACTACCAGGGAAAGAGGGGGGGAGGGAGGGGGGAGAGAGAGGAGAAATGATAGGGAAGATAGAAAGGGGAGGAGGAATAGGGAAGAATAGAGGGACAGAGGAGAGGATGGACAGGGAAGACTAGATGGAGAGAGGAGGGATAGAGAGGGAGAGAGGAGGGATAGAGAGGGAGAGAGGAGGGATAGAGAGGGAGAGAAGAGGGAGAGAGGAGGGATAGAGGGAGAGAGGAGGGATAGAGGGAGAGAGGAGGGATAGAGGGAGAGAAGAGGGATAGGGAAGGATAGAGAGAGGGGGAAAGGAATGGAAAGAATAGAGAGCGAGGAGTGGAGGGATAGGTAAGAATAGAGGGAGAGGGATAGAGAAGAATAGTGGGAGAGAGGAGAGATAGTGAAGGATAGAGGGGAAGAATGATAGGAAAGATAGAGGGAGAGAGGGAAGGAGGGAGAGGAAAGCCTGGAGGGAAAGAGGGGAGAGATAGGGAAGGATGGAGGGAGAGATGTTGGGAAGGATAGGGAGAGGAAATGAGAGAATTAAAGAGCTTTTTTAATAATTACCTAATAAACAGCACACAATTCAAAGAGATTGTTAAAATATAAAATATATGACAGTAACTGCCAAGACATCAACCAGGAAAGACGAGGAATGAAAGTGGAAGGTGAAGGTGACAAATGTAAGAGATGAGGAACGAGAAGGAAATAGTTCAAACTCGGACGTCGATCACTTGAATTTTTGAAAAGTCGACACAATTTATCCGTCCCATTCGTATTCATACGAGTTATAATGAATTTCTATACGACTCGAAATGTTGGTAACTCGGACCTTTTCCGCCGTCGAGTTATCGAGGTTGGACTGCAGTAATCCAGAAAAGGGGGCATGGGATTGAGAGGGACAAGTAAACTGAATACGATAAATAGAAGAGAAAATGGAAAATGAAGAAGGAAGAGGTAGGAAAAGGGAAAGTTAGAAAGTGAGAATGGCCCAAAAGATAAGGTCAAAAGAATAAGGGAATGAAAGAATAAGGGATAAAGAAAAGGGAAAAACACTACTCGAGACTCCATAACTCGACTCTCGAGGGAAAAGGATATAAAATTTCGACTTACCGAAACTTCGAATTCTGAAGCCGTATTTCAACTTAGGCACAAAGATGTCAGGGTGGGTAGGAATGCCATTCAGTACGGTACCGTATGCTAAAAATTATAACGCAACAGGCATACTTCTCTCAAAATTAGAAGGAAAGACAAGGAGTCATCCATCAAACACCGCGTATCGAGAGGAATGTAAAAATCGATTCATCGAAACTTCGATTAGTAAACATTCGACCTATCGATATTCGACTGCAACACGAGGAAGAAATAGGAACGAGAGGGGAGATTTGGATTATGGATAAATTTATGAAAAATAAAAAGAAACAGAAAAATAGAAGACAAATGAAATAAATGCGATGCAACACGAAGGTAGTACACAGGAACCGCGGGATGTAAAAGTTGACGTAGAACGTGAAAAGGTAAAGGGGGAGAAATCCGGGGAGGCAAAACGAGATTTGCGAAGGAAAGCGACAGAGAAAAGGCAAGGGAGAAAGGAAAAGAGAGAAAGAAAAGAGAGAAAGAAAAGAGAGAAAGAAAAGAGAGAAAGAAAAGAGAGAAAGAAAAGAGAAAGGAAAAGAGAAAGGAAAAAAGAGAAAGGAAAAAAGAGAAATAAAAAATGGGGCAACAAAGCGCCGCTACTCTAAAGAAATAAAAGAGGACCAAAAAAATCTTTACTACGCGATACTTTTTATCCTTTTTCTGCCGACGGACGGAAATAAAACAATTTTTCGTTTCATTTTTTTCTGCCCGGCCAGAAAAAGGGCACGCGCGGCAGAAAGGGCCCTGGAAAAAATGGCTGAAAGATGCAATTTTTTCGGAGAAAGGAATATTTCTCTCCGTCAGAATGAATGACACGGATACCTTGTGATGCAAAATAAAATAAAATTTAAACAAAAGAAGGTAAAATGTCCGTGAAAAAAACAACGAAGCAATTTTATGCGTACCATTTTGAACTTGGGCTTTCTCACAATGAAACTGCAGCAAATGACGCCTCGGGATTTACACAATCTAAGCACTCACGAATGGCATCATTCACCAATTTCGCTCTGAATAAAAATATGGGATGGTTTACGTCCATAGTCATACTTTCTCGTCGATAAATAATATAGACGAAAACCATATTAGTTTTTAATTGAAAATACTGGGATTTTCCTATTGTATTCTATATAGAAATCCGCCACGCTTACTATATGCACCACAAAAAGTACAAGATCCAGAGGTCCACACACATATCTTTATGTACATATTGTATCTTCTACCGCTACCGCTGAGTGAGATTTTGGGGAGAGAGAGCATGGGAGCGGGACAGGAGAATGAGAACAGGAAAACTTGAAGTGTTCTTGTTTTTTTATTTAAATTAAATAGTTTATTCATGCATACCCGTCATTTACGACGGGCATTTACAATACTTATATTACAATATTTGAGTCTCGGCTGCCTCGATTGTAACGACCGTATATTATGAAGTTTATTGGCCAAGGCGTTACGCCGTTGACCATTTAGCTTGAAGCACTTTTTGACAAGTAGGTATACAAACTTTACCAAAGAAATATAAAATTCCTGAACGGTTAAAGAGTATAGTAAACAACACAGGCTCTTCACGTCCTTACTCAAACATTAGTAAGAGTTGATTGTGAAAAGTTTACTGATACCTTTTATTTCCAAATGTACATAACACAGTAGCGGATTTGTAATAAAGCCAAAGTCGGCAATGGTCTAGGGGTGGCGAGATTTCGGGGCGGGAATAAAAAAATTATTATTACGCCGACTTTTGACGAATTAATTATGATCCGCAGATGGACGGATGTGCAGACAAACCATATACAAGTGCGATTTTTTAAAAGAAAAAGTGCCAAAAGGGGGGCGGAAAAATAATTTGGCCTAGGGGCGGAAAATTTGCAAATCCGCCACAGACATAACAACATCGTAAAAATCATCAATCCCATCACACGATCACAATATTTTATTTACGAATCCTTTTCATATACGACTATCATTTTAACCGTTCCTCTCCTGCCGATTACAAACATTTAAAAAATATTTTCAAAAAACGAAACGAAAAACCCGGAACCATTTTTATTTCGCCATTCACCTTTTTCTAGATGTCGCTCGAACAACTTTCGACAGTCGGATTATTTTCATTTCCAATTCGCGCGTAAAATTGCCAAAAACAAAATAAATACTCCGATAGAATGAAAGAGATGAAAGTAAAAATCCCCCTTCAAAGCTAGAAAGGACGTTGCTCTCTGGATATCGCGTTATTTTATCTCGGAACTAAGAGGGATAAGACGGAAAGAAACAAAAGAGACTCGGGAAGCGAGAGAGCGAGGATTTCCCGATAGGTTACGCGGATAAAGAGGCAAGGGGACAGAGATGGAGAAAAATTACGAGGGAAACGTGTTCAAACCGGAAGATCTCCCCCGCCTACGTCGCTTCGATGAATGAACTCGTGTCGCCGTAGAAAAAAAAACCGAATGCCTAAAGCGGCGAGTTAACATGCACAGGAAGGACGGACGAACTTTTGCCGAGCCGAAAGGGGGTGTTCCACGCCGCCCACGCACAAATACGCCGCTCAAACGACTGAAGGGGATAAAAATATACATCCTTCACGAAAGATATGACGGATGAGACCGTTTTACGAAGAGGGATTTTTTACCGTCTCTTTTCCGACTTAATGAATGGCTTCTCCTCGACCGCTCAAGATTTCCCGCGATAAATCCAGTTTGAAAACGACCAGATCCAGAACAAATTATACAACTTAAAATTCCAAGAATTAATGCCTACGAACGTTCGGACAGCCAATCGAATGACTAACCGCGGTGTTTCCTAACAAGATACTTTTCTTTTGACGCCGAATAAAAAAATCTTTCTGAAACAAAAGAGAATCGGCAAAAAGCTCGTCACGACAACTCCAAAGACATCCACGTCATATGACGTTACTTCACGTTATTTTGAAGCGAGATTTATTGACCAAACAAGCCGGTGCGATGTATACGTCTACGACGTTGCAATCCTACCTGAGCAGCGGTTGTCCGTACAGATGTACGGATCCTGAGTTCACTTTACTGAAACCTCAATATCTGAGCGATCCCTTTAGCTTTTCCTCAACATTTAAATAAACAACTCCAAAGATGGCGAAGGACATAAAAAATGACCGCTCTTAAGGGCACAAAGCTACATGGACTTGAGGGGTTAATCGCCAATTTTCTCCTAGATGACATAAAAGATTCTCCGCTTCCGATAAATCTCATTGGCCTACATCAAAAATCCACTATAATAAATTCGAAAATGAAATTAACTCGTAAATTAATTCGAATTAAACTCGAAACAAAAATATAGTTATAAAAAGCTGACTTAAGGAACTACAACATAATTAATAATTAAATAATAATAATTTAATTAATTTAATCAAACTGCAAGAGGAAAAAGGTATCCTCTTCGGTTATTTGAACTTAACCTATAAACGTCAAAATTAAATACACGTACTTCCCACGTCCTGATAAATACAAAAATATCACCACTTAGCATCGATTTAAAAAATAATTAATAAACAGCGAATGCGTGAATACCTATGCACGGCATGCGTAAAATCACGCTAGTAAAAGCTCTAAGGAAACGAGAAAGAAAAATGCAACTCGACGCTTCTGTAATGGCTGGCGAGACGTAAATCAAAACGGAGTTTTTAACAAGAGAAAATAGAAATCGATTTAGAAAGGTTAAAAACCAGTAAAAAGATTACTAAGAGGGAGAAAGGGAGGGAGGGGGGAGGGGAGGGGGGGAAATAGAGGGGGGAGGGAGAGAGAGGGAGGGGGGAGAGAGAGGGAGAGAGAGAGGGAGAGAGGGGGGAGGGAGGGAGGGAGGAGAGAGGGGAGGGGGGAGAGAGAGGGAGAGAGAGAGGGAGAGAGGGGAGG
>CM054112.1:77829673-77936477 GCA_028673005.1 Tanypteryx hageni
CTTCAACCCTCCTTTCGCTTAGCACGATACGGACGTTTGCGTCACGGAATAACGGTAAAACTTCCGAGGGTCAAATTGAAATCTGTCCTTATATTAAAGATAAAGTCGGTGCAGCAAAACCCGTATTCTCGGAATGGGTTGGAGTTTACTTCGTCCCGGATAAACGGAAAATGACAATTTGCGTAAAGGATTTATTCATTATTCATTGCGCAGAATAAAATAAATAAATCTATCCAGATTCAAGTCAACGCATAGGAATAAAAACTGAAAAATATATCGCCTTCGAGCAATCGACAACTATAACATTGGTTCGCGTTATGGAGGTTACAACGCGCTTAAAAATCACATTCAATCGGTTTAGGGATATGTTTCTCCTGGGAGATAAGAATATCATGCAGTTACACTTTTCAAGCTGCTCGATGTAAATGTAACGCAACATTGCGAAATACGTATTCTCTCTGCCTCGGCCCGAAGCAAATTTAATTTAAAAACAATTATAAGATCGAGACTACGCGTCGTTTTCATTCTCGATATTAAACTACACAGATTCGTAAACAAGTTAAAGATATAAACTACCTAATCCTCTTCACGTCCCACTCGAGCCGAATAAATATATGCGCATATACACCACTCGAAATTCCCCTGATTAAACGCAGGCGTCCTTCCTTGACTACGCCCAACTTACATAAACGAACAAGATTAAAAAAAAGAGAAACGCCAAGCGCGTCTCTTCGCGCTATTCCATTCTCTACCCGCCTACAATTCCATCACTTATATGAATGCTACGCAGAGAACCCCACCCATCACTCCCCCCCCCTCGATTACGAGTATTTTCCCCCGACAGAAGAAAGAAGAAAAAGAAACAAAGAAAAAACGAAACATCGTTGAAGAAGGCAATGAATAAATAGCCGAAAGAAAAGCGACGCGTGTTCCCCGCTCGACTACTTTTTAAACGTTTTTTTCCGCGACTGGGTTCGATCGAGGAATACAATGCAAGTCTCCTTTCAAGGACAGAAAAAATATATGCCCCATCCAACCACTCCCAAATAAAGGTGGTAAAGCACGCTCCATTCGACCACAACCCGAGAGGGTGGTGGGGTAAAAACCCCGACAAAAGGTTGTCAGAGGGTGAGGCGTGGGAAGAAAAGTATGGGTGAGTTCACCAGATGAGAGAGGGCGGTCTCCTAAAGCTGTAAATAACGCATGCCTCAAGGGACTCCTTCTTGTCCCTCTTCGGAGAGCTCTAGGAATCTCTCCAGACGATGACAAGCCGAGGAAAAGGAGACCTGCTCGCCCAAACCCTACACCAACGAGCATTTATCCCACCCCACCCTCATCCTAACAGCCAACAGCCACCTAGCGGCGGGGCGGAGAATCTGTAGCCATCTTGAAACTCCCACCTTTCAAGTGTTTATTCTTTAATAACTTCGCATTTTTTCCGTAAACGGAAAAGACTATTTACTCCGTCACACAAGTGGTCTCGATTAGCGTTTTAAGGCGCCTGAGAATAGTTTTTCGAGAAGGCCGTTTCTTTCCCTCCCCTAACTCTCGACCGGGCATATTCAAGTGGGTTTCCATTTCGTAACAATAACAAACGCGGAGAGTGACTCGTAATTACGCGCCGCGAAGGGTGGACGCATAAAAGGACTTAAAAGCGTGGGCGGGGACCGAGACAATCGAAGCGGGGATTGCGAGGGAAGAAATCTCTCAAGGACGTGCTTTTTTAAAACGGCGATAACGTGGGAATGCCAAAGACGCAAAAGTGAAGTAACGGATTTCTTCCAACCTTCCGGTTGGATTGGATAACTCTGGCTGTCTACAGTCCGTAAAAAATAAACACCTTTCCTTTCGTTTTTAAAATAGACAATAAAAGAATTGAAGCTGGGACATCTTTGAATTAGTCTTCAAAGCCTTGGAACAAGGAATGTCAGAGAAAAAACAGACGAAAATCCATCTCGCCAAAATTCAAGTAGGACCAAGTACTTCCATAGCGTTATTAATTTTCCATTTTATCTTCTCTACTGGCTATAGATCCTTTTAAGAACACAATTCCTTTTTATCCAATCGCTGATACAGGTTTCAAATAAATAAACATGATCGAACGGGGAGAAAGGATAACCAGGACAAGGTTTCGGCTATTGATGATTTTAGAAGGGGTATTACTACTTCATTAGTAGCGCTAAATTCGCCACTATAGGCATTTTTGCAAATCGCAATTACGCTGGACTTTTGACCCCTGAACTACTCCGGAGCAACACCAACTTTTCAAACTCGTTTCGGACGAGGAAAACCGGGAAAAACGCCGCCACCTATTTCTCTCGTCCATTCTTCGATGATAAAAAAACGAAAAACAAAAGCACCCGACCCGCATTTAACATCTTGAACCGAGAAAAATGAGTACTACATAGAACCTCCCAAGAATTAATCGGAAGCTTGATGTTTTTGGCGGCAACAAAAAATAAATAAAAGAACCATTCACGGCGAGGCCTTAGTGGAGAGACCGCCCATGCAGGAACAAAATATGTACATCTCTTTGGAGGAGGTGTATATAAAAAACTAAAACAAAGGGGGCCAATGGAGGAGGAGAGGAAATCCTCGGTTAAACGCGTGACCCGTGGGGAGTGCTTTCGCGGAATGGGAGCCGTGGGAACTTTTGGAGCAGCGACCTGGCCACGAGCAGAAACACACGGGGCGGGCAAAAACATAAGGGGAGGAAATCCAGGCGAATCCGGGGATTCGAAAGGTCATAAGGTCAAGGGGAGAATAAGATGAAGATGTTCACGCTTGGATAAAAGAGGATTACGTGTCGATCATGATCGTCTGACCGCTATTCGAAAAGTGAATGCTTTCTCGCCGAGTGAATGGTCAAATGGGCTTGGAACGTTTAAAAAGGCGATTAACTAATTAAAAACGATGCGAACCGATTCATAATTACGAGAAGAATTAAAAAAAAATTTAAGTTGTAGATTTCAGAAAAAGAACTCAATTATGAAAAAACAAAAATTACGAAAATAGTCTCAGGTATCTCCAATAGCCATAACAAGGGGGATAATTAAGTAGATTTTGATTTTTTATACTTAAGTGCTTATTCTGGAATTTATTTTTAGATGTAAGACGAGCACGATAATCCTCGAGTGAAGCTGTAGATCGCTGACTGAGGTAATTCGATAATACTTAGCGAGCTAACGACGTTTATCAAGCAAATATGTCCACAATTAGGATGCTTATTAGTCACACGGATGGAAAGCCATTAGAGATATCTAATTACTAATAAGGCGTTTTAACGCAGTTTCCTACGCAAACATGTCCTATTCCGCATATATCATTCGATTCGAATTAAAATTCAAGAATTCGTTACAGAGCAAAAACGATCATTTTTCTCACGTGCCACAGAATTAAAGGTTAAAAGTTATCTCATTCGCCTGTTTTTCTGCCGGAGGCAATTGGCTTAACCCTCGAGATATCTCCCATTCAAAAAAGTGGATCGCAAACGGCGGAATAACAAAAAATAAAACATTCCGTCGGTGTCGCGGAGAGCAGAAGGGCGGGCGTTTGTGGTGGGGATTGGAGGGAGGGAAGGAACAAATCTAATCACTAGGCATTATTAATCTCCTCCGTCGCGAAACCAAATGCAATCAATCTCTCTCGGACCTGCGGTCAGACGACGTTCTTTTCGGAACGATGGAAAATGGGTTATATGCGGATGGGAGAGGAGATGGGGAAACAGAAACTGGGAAGGACAACATGGAAAGAGAGAGAAAGAAGCCAGAAAGAGTAGAAGAGGGAGTGGAAGAGAAGAGGGAGTGGAAGAGAAGAGGGGGAGGGAGAAAGGATGAAGAAAGGAGAGAAGAGGCGATGAAGAAGGGAGGGTAGAGAGAAGAGGCGATGAAGAAGGGAGGGTAGAGAAAAGAGATGGGAGAGGGAGAGATTGCAAAGATGGGAGAGTGGGGAGAGTAAAGAAGGAGAGGAAGAATAGAGAGAGAGGGAGAGAGAGAGAGGAAGAATAGAGAGAGAGGAAGAATAGAGAGAGAGGGAGAGAGAGAGAGGAAAACGGGAGAGAGAGGAAGACGGGAGAGAGAGGAAGACGGGAGAGAGAGGAAGACGGGAGAGAGAGGAAGACGGGAGAGAGAGAGAGGAAGACGGGAGAGAGAGAGGAAGACGGGAGAGAGAGAGGAAGACGGGAGAGAGAGAGGAAGACGGGAGAGAGAGAGGAAGACGGGAGAGAGAGAGGAAGACGGGAGAGAGAGAGAGGAAGACGGAAGAGAGAGAGAGGAAGACGGAAGAGAGAGAGAGAGGAAGACGGGAGAGAGAGAGGAAGACGGGAGAGAGAGAGGAAGACGGGAGAGAGAGAGGAAGACGGGAGAGAGAGGAAGACGGGAGAGAGAGGAAGACGGGGAGAGAGAGGAAGACGGGAGAGAGGAAGACGGGAGAGAGAGGATGACGGGAGAGAGAGGATGACGGTAGAGAGAGGATGACGGGAGAGAGAGGAAGACGGGAGAGAGAGGAAGACGGGAGAGAGAGGAAGACGGGAGGGAGGGAGAGAGAGAGGAAGACGGGAGGGAGGGAGAGAGAGAGGAAGACGGGAGGGAGGGAGAGAGAGAGAGAGGAAGACGGGGGGGGAGGGAGAGAGAGGAAGACGGGAGAGAGAGGAAGACGGGAGAGAGAGGAAGACGGGAGAGAGAGGATGACGGGAGAGAGGATGACGGGAGAGAGAGGAAGACGGGAGAGAGAGGAAGACGGGAGAGAGAGGAAGACGGGAGGGAGGGAGAGAGAGAGAGGAAGACGGGAGGGAGGGAGAGAGAGAGAGGAAGACGGGAGAGAGGAAGAGAGGAAGACGGGAGAGAGGAAGAGAGGAAGACGGGAGAGAGGAAGAGAGGAAGACGGGAGAGATAGAGGAAGACGGGAGAGAGGAAGAGAGGAAGACGGGAGAGATAGAGGAAGAGGGGGAGGGGAGAGAGGAAGAGGGGGAGGGGGAGAGAGGAAGAGGGGAGAGAGGAAGAGGGGAGAGAGGAAGAGGGGAGAGAGGAAGAGGGGAGAGAGGAAGAGGGGAGAGAGGAAGAGGGGGGAGGGGAGAGAGGAAGAGGGGGAGGGAGAGAGGAAGAGGGGGAGGGGAGAGAGGACGAGGGGAGGGGGAGAGAGGACGAGGGGAAGGGGGGAGAGGACGAGGGGAAGGGGGGAGAGGAAGGGGAGAGGACGAGGGGAAGGGGGAGAGGACGAGGGGAAGGGGGAGAGGACGAGGGGAAGGGGGAGAGGACGAGGGGAAGGGAGAGAGAGAGGGGGAGGGGAGATAGGATGAGAGGATGAGGGAAGATGGGATGAGAGGATGAGGGGAGAGAGAAAGAGGAAGGGAGGGGGAAGGGATGGGGGAGGGGGAAGGGGGGGGGAGGGAGGGGGAAGGGAGGAAGGGGGAGGGGGAAGTGGGGAGGGAGGAAGGGGGAGGAGATAGGGAGGGGGAAAAGGAGAGAGGGAGGGGGAAAGGAGAGAGGGAGGGGAAAAGGCGAGGGAGGGGTAAATGAGAGGAGGGAGGGGAAGGAGAGAGAGGAAGAGACGGAAAGAGATGGTGGAAAAAGCAAGAGGGAGAGAAAGGTGAGGAGAGAAAGAGTGGGAGAGGAAGAGTGGGAGAGGAAGAGTGGGAGAGGCAGAGGAAGAGTGGAAGAGGGAGAGGAAGAGTGGGAAGAGGAGAGGAAGAGTGGAAGAGGGAGAGGAAGAGTGGAAGAGGGAGAGGAAGAGTGGAAGAGGGAGAGGAAGAGTGGAAGAGGGAGAGTGGAAGAGGGAGAGTGGAAGAGGGAGAGTGGGAGAGGGAGAGTGGGAGAGGGAGAGTGGGAGAGTGGGAGAGGGAGAGTGGGAGAGGGAGAGGAAAGAGAGGAATAAGAAAGGGGTGAAAGTATGAAGAGGAGGGAAAAGAAGGAGGAAGAAAAAGAGGAAGGGGAGTAGAGGTGCAGAGAGAAGACGTATAGGCGAGAAATAGAGGAAAGTAAAGGAAGGGGATAGTGATGAGATAGAAAGTATAGATGAGGGAGGTACAAAAGAGGATCACGCAGAGAGGCAATAAGGGGATGAGTGATATGGGATGAAATACAAAAACACGGAGAGACAGAAGGAGAGGCAGGCTACTGGATATGAGGCGCAGGATGGAACGAGTGGAAATTGCATTACCAGCCACTTCCTTCCCCTCGGAGCATCGGTTCCTCGCGCCGCCATCCCCTTTTAAACGGAGAACGTGAATGGATAGGGGGAGGAGAGAAAGAGCCTCGGCCGCCACCTTCGCCGACTCCTCCGTACTATGGCCACAAGCAACCTCGCACGCATACAATCTTGGAAGCGGGCAGACTTCCTGCGCCGTAACCTTCCCTTTTAACATCAAAGGAAAGAGAGAGAGAGAGAGCGCTCGGAGAAAAACACGCTATAGAGTCCATTCATCAACCAGTTCTTTTGATTTCCAGTTGTTAACGTAGGACTTTTATCAGCCGCAAACAGCCGCCCCCCGAGTAAGTCGGCTAATATATTGTGTCATGTCAAGCATTCGTACACCATCCTACGCTATCGAGTCCGCCTCGTGGCTATATCACTTTTTTAATCGAAGAAAGACGAACTTACGCAGTGGAAGACCATTCAGCCTTAAACATTCAGATCGGTCTTCTCTTGTTGCGCAATTGGAATCGATTCCGAAAATTGAGAGAGATTAAACTATATTTACGCATCGAAGAAATTGAGCATATGAGAAGTGGTTAGCCATCAATTAATTTTTTAGAGGAAATACGTATTCGTATTTAGGCGACGAATTTCTCGCTGTAAGAAGGCCATTATTAACTGACCTTTACGCAAAAACTTAAAAGCAAAAAAATAATGAGACGAACTCCTACTACCACTTAGAGAGGCAAAAATTTGTATTTATTCGTGTTTATCCAAGACTCTTCCCGTCACTTTGCAATAACAACTTCACTTTTGGTGATAGCAAAGAATACTTATAAACTTTTAAATTATGAAATAGAACTCGCAACTCTTAAACATTTTCCACGTACAGCAGGACTCCCGAGCGAAGTCAAGACAAAATAAGTCACGCGAATGACGAAGTACTTGTGCCGACGACCAAGAGAGAGAGAGAGACTGCGGTCGACGTCCCGGACCCCTTGAATAAAATTCGAGAAAAAGAAAAACAGAGGACAGATTTTTGCAATCACGTGTCACGAACGCTTCGTGAGCGGGAGGGTAAAAAATAATGAATAAAAACCAAACCAAGTTGGCGCCACGCAACGAGACGCGAGAGCGAAATATGAAATTAAAAAATGGCGGCGTTAAGGCTCCCTCTAGGCATTAAAAAACTGTCGCAAACGAGAGCTCACGGAGAGGCTGAAAAACAGAGAGGGAAGGAGAGATAATGAGAGAAGTGAGACGAAGAGGGAGAGAATCAAAGAAATCTCATCACATAAGCGATATGCTCTTAAAAAATAATACATTCGGATCGCCGTGTGGAGCAAGGGGGAGCGAGACACAGAAGAGTTACGTGAAAAAAAAAAACAAAGAAAACCCGAGAGAGATTTCCCAACATGTGCGCTTATTAAATAAACGATGAAAAATGTTCAACTCCAGCAATCTAAAAAAAATGTTGGGTATATGCATTCAATCATTTCGATTATGACATTTTCATTACCTGATTAATTAAAAATCCAGCGTCTGAGAACTACCACTGAGGGCGGCAATCTTGTGCGGTAGTCCTTGGAAAAGGCCACGTTGAGCGAACTTAATACCTTGTCGAATAAAGCACGTGTTCGTTATACGCTACGAGCTTTCTCACGCCGCATAATTACGTTGGCGCCTTATTCAAGACCGCCAATAGGAATTGTTTCGCTTTAGTTAAATAAACTACACTTTTATTTAACCGGATATCCTCAAAACCACATTGGACAAGAATTTTCTTTATTTGAAAATCTCCTATGATATGATGGAACGCTTGAATATTTTTTTAATTTGCACGACTCTGCAGAGAAAGGATTGAAAATGTCATCAATAGCTTCCGCGGATGGCGGGAGAAAATTAAAAACTAAAGAGTAATTAATTGATCTCCATATACAAAATATGTTTTCTCTGTCCTTGAACCACAGAATTTCCACTTTTGCAGCACTCTTTAATAATGAAAACATCCCGTTGCACATTACAGACCGCCATGACGGTTGGGGTTAAGATGGCGTAAATTCAGTGCTGCCAACCTAAATTCGTAACGTTTCTATCTGCTATTAAATTTTCAGTTCTGCGATTGCAGGGACAAGAAAATTCCAAGTGGCTGAAATGGTCCGACGAATAAATATATTTTTGAGTAAATTAAAAAACAAATTGCCTACACCAACACAAATAGTAACCTATTAGAACTGATGGAAACTTATAAATTAAACAACTCCCATTTTGTTCATCGCTAGGAACAGCTTTGAAAAAACGCACTTGTAACTTTCACCATGTCCCGCATTTCCGAGGGTTACCACGTCGATGGCAAATGCCCCTTTTCTTGATACGTATCGAAAACAAAAGACAGTCGGGCGAGAAATTAAGGCGAGAGGATGAGAATGAGTGAGAGGCCGGAGAAAGTTTTGGAGGTAGGGAGAAGAAGCAAACAAAAGACATTCGTAAAAAACGAGAGGGATTAAAAAAAACCGGAGACCCAGAGATCGGAAACAATGGGACGGAACACGAGCGAGTTGATTTCGCGGTTGTTTTTTTGCCGACCGCACTAGTCTGTCTGAATCTTAAAAAACATCCGAGTATCGCGATGCGGAAAGAGAGAGAAAGAGAACCTATGAGACGGAGATTGATGTTTACATTCCGCATCTCCTTCCTTTCACCGAACGATTTCTAACGTTGTTTTCATCGAACCTCGGGTACAACGACCGCCGTCTGCAACTCTAGCCACGGACACTGCCGACTTTTCCGAGGAAAATTAAATAGTACGATATTTAGTATGATTTAAAGTTGCGTAGCCTTAATTCGAGGTAACCCGTTCATTTTCTTCGTAAATTAGAATTTCGATAACTTGAACCTCTATGGAAGAGAAAAAAGTTCGAGTTATCGAACCAGTAAGTTATCGAAACGGTAAGTTATCGAAACTTCGACTTATTGAACTTCATGGTAAACAGCAACTGAATACGAATGTGAAAAATATCAACTTCAAATTATCGAAATTTCGAGTAATACACATTCGCTATTGAACAATGACTGCATTATCACTCATAAATTTGGCCTCGAAAGAGTACCTGCCTAAACATAATATCGTAGTGGGTTCAAATCCTGTCCTGGACGTAGAAAAATCCGCCAGTTTTCTTTACTACACAATATGACATGAATAGCTTTAGATGCACCGAAAAATAAATAGATACAAATAAAAGTATGCGCAAGTCAGAGAGGATACTGACACAACTTCCGGAAGAAAATATGGACGTATATCCGCATAAAAATAATATATTAAAACTCCTGACACAATAATGTAAAAAAAGCTTCGTAAATTGTGCTTACAATATCGATATAGCAATGAACTTAGCCATGTTTAACAGCCTATAAGATGTAATAAGAAGATAAATCGAGAGATTATTATGTATACACAAAAGTAAATTGCGTTACAGAATGAGGACAAGTAGTTATAAATCCTGCATTACCTGTCGACGCCTGGATTGCAACTTTTAAAGAGAAATTTCTATTTTAAAAAAACAAACAAATACCCTTATCCCTCATCACCTTTACCTCCCGCAAACAAATGCCAAATTTTTGTTAGTTGACTGGTTTTTTAAAACAGAAAACATTTCTTTAACGATCCCGCTCCTAAGGTAAACCAGCAGATCACCGACGCTTTAATATATATTTTTTAAATCGCTCGAAAGGGAAACGATACGGGGATTCGATTACGCCCACAACTCACCCGAACTCGTCCTGTTCATCCGGGGAATCCAGCCGTTAAAAACGACGAATACAAAAGAAAGCGAAAGACACTCACCTGCAAAAAAAAAGAGAAAAACATTAGCGAAAGCTGTAAAAGGTGAAAGAGAGAAACATGAGTCAAAATAATGGCGCAAAGAGAATATCCCGCCTCCGCCAGTATGGCGAGGTAGTAACCGTAAAAAAATTTCCCGTTTTGTTACGAAAAAGAGATAAGGCACGGAAGAGTTTAAAAAGCACGCTAAGACGGAAGACGGCGATATAAGTATCAGTGGCAGTTCAGTTATTTATAGCGGTAGAAAGGGAGAGTCAGGAGACGACACACCACCAGCTGGCGTAACAATGTTATCGAAGCGTTGGTACAACGAAATGTCCGGGAGAAAAAAATCGAAGCCCGCTAAGCGATAAGCGGCTTCAAAAAGGAATTTAAAAAAAAACAAAAGAAAAGAGCGGAGCGTGATAAAATGAGAACCACATTTTTTTAACAGCCGCAGAGTCACGAGGCAAAGAGGTAAGAGGACAATGACTTAAGATTCGGAATAAACGGAACAAAAACCAACATGGAGGCGGTACACAAGAGCGTTGAACGTCCGGAAAATCCAAGAATCCGGAAACACCTGGAATCAGCTAACTCCGGAAACCCTTCTCGGTTTATGAAATCTCCATTCAAATGCTGTCTCCTTTTATTTCCCCTCCATTCTCTATTGATATTATTTTAAAATATTTGTATATTTCTAGCATTCTTCTCTTGCCTCCGCATCTTTACCCATGCTTGATTAAACCTCTACCCTAGCATTAATATTGTCCAGAACCTCTTGACCTATGACATGCTAATTAATTTGACATATTTTTTACTAAATTTTAAAGCTGCTTAACTGGAGATTATAAAGCGCACATAGTTTAAATATTACTTCATGGGATTCAGTACACGATGCAAAGCAATAAAACGCCTGCGTTTCGAAAAATATCGAAATTTTGAATGGAGATTAGGCCCCCATTTTTTCGGATGTTTCCGACGTTCGATAGCAATACACCTGGTTCTTCTATAACACGGAAATGCGTTCTTAAAAGGTGCCGTGTAGCATGAATCCATGTAATGTGAAACTCAAAAAATTCTGAAACCCATTGTACAAATAATGTTCTCGCTTATAAATACAGAACTCAGCCCCTTCAAAACGTCCCTTCCCCGTTCAGCAATCTGGACTCCCACATCTCAGGCCCGACAAGACCGTGTTAACATAAATCATAACCCGCGTTGCATGAATTTTTTGTATAAAAACATTGTTGTAGCGAGTTCGTGTCATAGCGAATCCGCGCTATAAGGGGGCCAGGTGTACCCGAATTGAACGTCGAGTCAAAGTTATGCGGCGGAAAACGGGTCTCTCCTTCGACTGAAAAAATTTTATTCCTGTTCCGGGAACTACGGATGGCGGGCGTCTTTCTCTCTTTCCCGACTCGATCCGGAGGAAGGGGAAAAATAAGAAAAACGATTCGTTCCGATGAAATAATGAGTCGCTCGCCTAGAAAATGATGGAAGTCTGCGGTGAATTAATTCATACGCGCCGTTAAGTCGCGGGCTCATTAAACCGGAAAGCGACGCTTATGTCGTCAAACGAACCTTGAAGGATACGTAACAAATGCTTTTCTAAGGTGCGCGGAACGCATTTATTAACCGACGGAGGGGATATCTGGGAAAAAAGTGAACAGCCGTCCTGCGCAGTTCGATGCGGATTTCTGCCCTCGTGTATTTCGAGGGGAAAAACCTTCGGAGCGATAAGGTTTACTTTAGACGTTCGCTTTTGAAGAATGGCCTCGAATATTTACGAATTAAATAATATTTTGAAAAATAATAAAAGACGCTCATCCTTTAATCGAACCTGCCAAGAATACATCCCGAAAAATGCATCTGCGAGCAACAAAATGATAACTAATTTTACATAAAATAAAATCCGAAAAAATATAATTTCAATGACGATGGGGAGAGAGGGAGGGCGATGGGGAGAGGGCGATGGGGAGAGGGGGAGGGCGATGGGGAGAGGGGGAGGGCGATGGGGAGAGAGGGGGGGGCGATGGGGAGAGAGGGAGGGCGATGGGGAGAGAGGGAGGGCGATGGGGAGAGAGGGAGGGCGATGGGGAGAGAGGGAGGGCGATGGGGAGAGAGGGGGGGGCGATGGGGAGAGAGGGAGGGCGATGGGGGGAGAGAGGGAGGGCGATGGGGAGAGAGGGAGGGCGATGGGAGAGAGGGAGGGTGATGGGGAGGGAGGGAGGGTGATGGGGAGGAAGGGAGGGGTATGGGGAGAGGGAGGGGATGGGGAAAGAGGGAGGGGTTGGGAGAGAGGGATGGGGAGAGGGGAGGGGGAAGAGGGAGGGGGATGGGGAAAGAGGAAGGGGGATGGGGAGAGAGAGGGAGGGGGATGGGGAGAGGGAGGTGGATGGGGAGAGGGAGGTGGATGGGGAGAGAGAGGGAGGTGGATGGGGAGAGAGAGGGAGGGGGGAGAGAGGGAGGGGGAGAAAGATAGAATGGGAGGAGGAGAAAGGCGTGGGGGACATATCAGAGGAGGAACAAAATGGAAAAGTATACTCAATAAATGGAATCCACATTTCAAAGGCGTTCTTAATAGGAAATACGTATGGAACGGTATCGAAAGATAGGTGATTCTCGAAATTTTATCCCCGAAACTATTCTCGGGGACTATCTAGTAGTAAATGTTGTTCTCTGTCCAAATATTTTTTTAAATCTATACCTCAGATAATATAAGAGAATGGAAGAGAAATATATGGATTTTAATTTTTGTTTGCTGAGAGAACCGTCTTCGCGATCGATATATGCGATGTTTTGCTAGGGATTTTCTCGAATTTTTATCTCCGAAACCATAACTCGTAATTACGTGGTCTCGCGGACTTTCTTGTAGTAAATGTTGTTCTCTATCCGAATCAAGTTCTTTATCTATACCTTACAGATCATAAAGAGCTAGGGAGAGAAAAGTTTGATATTTCATTGTTGCTTGACGGATGCCATTTATCGAGATACGAGTACAAGTTTATTCAAGTAATTACGTAAAGCGGAACTTCTAATAGACGGATTCAATTGAAAATCACAATTTTAATAAAGATCACTCATACCTAATTAAATTAAAATCCGTCTAGCGGTTTAGGAGATGAAATTTACGACGGGAAGACGGACCGGACCATACGTGCCCATAAGGCGAACCGCTATTACCGCTTCGCTGGTAAAGAACCCCTAAAAAGGAGGAAGATGAGAGAAAGGCTCGGAGGTTTGGGAGCTTGGGCTGTGACCTCCGACGTACTAGCTAGCTGCCACCCCCTCCCTCCCACTACCTCAGCCTACCCCCTCCCCTAACTATTCCTTCTCCCCCTTCTCCCCGTCCATCTTCCAATCCACCAGCGGTCAAGTGCATCTAAAAAAGAGAAGGTCGCGTGGAGAGGACGGAGGAGCGGAGGGAGAAGGAGGGACGGAGGAATGGAGAGGAGAGAGGAAATGAGGCAGAGAATGCCGGCGACGTGCATCAGACATGACGAAGAGGACGCTTTTAGTGGCCCACTACCACGTGCGGCCTTCGAATCACGATCGTGTTTTCTTTTATATAAAACCCTCCCCGCCGACTTAGGAGTCGGGCGGGCAAACCCTCTGCCGAACCGACATTATTTTTGTGAGCAAGAATACTTTTTATTGGACTAACTGAGACCACCGAGAACAACCTAAATATTGTTACTGTTACCAAGTAAATTATAGTCTTTCACGACAAACTACAAACTACAAATTGCCAGGATAAAGATGTAAACAACAGTCGTCCTCAGTGGCGATTCATTGATCGCTAATTACAATATTTATTCCCTTACATGGCCACCAATTTAATTTTTAGGACTTCCTCCATTTCCACCCTTCAGACATCCTCGACTCCTACCACCTCCATTCTTAGCCTCAGGAGAACCCGATCCTAATCATCCGCAACTAACAGGACGTTGAATCCCTCATTGGATCATACCAGATCTGAAGACTCCGGAATCAATTCCCAGCTTTCCCTTTAACCTAAACCATACCTTTCCAATTCCACGCAAAATTAATTAATAATACATAATTGAAGCCTTACATTCCCTAAAACGAGACGTTAAAAAACCTCCGGCGGAGGAGCCCGAGAGAAAATTTCCTTAAAAAACATCTTAGCCATTGGCCACATCGCCATTTCGTCTGGCCCATTCATGAAGGAAAAAAACCTTCGAGATGCCAACTCATTTATCTTTCCGGCAGATCCACACACACAAGCGTGCACGCACGCGCACACACACACAAGGGCGATCCACCTGTACCAACCTTCACCCAAAACATCGGAACGCAGGCCAAACACGTGTTGTGTCCATCGAGCATATCCGAATGGACTTTGCCAGGTAAAAAATTTACGAACAAAAAAAGATAAGGAAACGCGCATGCGCGAAGAATGGAATAACACACCGCGGAGAAGGAGATTCTTCTGCGGAACTCGCTTTTCCTCTCACCCCACTCACGCGCCTGCATACCTATCTTCCCCCACACCCCTTTCGCTCACTCGCATTCCTAACCGTGTGTCGAACTCGAGCGCGTAGCATCTGTTGCTGGGATTGGAATTGTTGAGATTGGGGGAGTGGATGGGGGTTATAAGGTAAAAGCAAAAGGGAAGTGAAGGGAGTTTATATATATATGTGGATGGAAAAGGAGTGGGAGGAGACCTCGGAGAGAGAAAGAGGAGTGGATGAAGAAAGGAGTGTGTGGAGAAAGTGGGTGGAGAAGGTCGGCCTTTGGCCGAGAAAGACGAGCGCACGAAAGCCGCAATTGGAGAACCAAAGAGGATGCGCTGGAACAGACAACATATGACGGGACGTTTCAGGAATTCGTTAGAGAAACAAAAGCACGTTCGATTCCTCGAAACGAATTTTTCCTCTTATCGCCAAATATTTATAGGATATGAAAGAGAAAAGTGACGCTTTGAATTCCGATACGCACAAAGGGATGGTTTCATGTTTACCAAATTAGTCTGCACGCAAATGACGGAATTAAGGTGTAGGAATTCCAAAAAGAATTACGCATCAAATTGATGACTTCGTATATTTATCAAGCTTTAGCGCACGGTGCACGCATTCAAGGATACACACATTTTTCAATATCATTTCTAAGGCAGCATTAGATATTTGTCGTCTGTATAACTTCAGAGTTAATCGTACGTCAATAATATTACGCATATGATAAGAGGTAAAAATGCTCATTAGAACAGAAAAAATATTTATAGTTGAAAATGGCTTAATTATGATACTCCCCCCTCCACTGGAATCTCTCGAATCGACGTTTCATCACCGAAATATTTCACAAACTCGTTTTTTGTTTGCTTACACGAAACGTTTGAGCAATAATTTTAAAAACTCCTGAAAAATCTCGCTATATACTTCGTGGTAAGGGACGAAACGCTAAAGAACTAAGAACCCGAAATTCGTGAAGGAATTCCAAATAAATTCCGATCAAGGCATTAATAAACTATGCCTTTCCAGTAGCCTTAAGAAGAGTGAAAATATCGGATATTCGATCGCAGAAAGAGCCACTCGTGAATCGCCAATGATGACGTCATCTTCGCACACGAAATTCCCATCTGGTGGTCCATAAAACCCTCTTATGGCAACTTGAGAAACAAAATTCTTCGATTTGATTCCATCCGCTGAGACGAGCTCGAAAATCCCTCGTTGAACTTCGGTATAAGGAGGAGAAATTAATTTCGAGCCAAGACAACTCTAACGACCTTCGCACCGCGGTGGCATCGACCGCTCGCGCGCATTCCTTTCTGTTTTCGGGATATTGGAGGAGGGAGAGTGGAGGAATATCTCAACTTTCACATTACGTGGACCCAAAGTTCACCACCCGCGGCTAAGTAAGAGCAGCAGAGCCGCCAGCTGCTCTCCGGCGCCAGAAAAAAAAAATAAACGAAAACGAGACGATGCGTGACGCACGCGTCGAACGAATCGTTCGTGGAACTCGACAGCACTTGAGAGTCATGCAGTTAGAAAGAAAAATGATGAAAACTCGATACGGATGAGATGAAGCAACAGAGATGGAAAGAGGGAGAGAGATCTGACCATGCGTCACATGCGACTGACTCGACTTCTGGCGAAATTATCCTCCTTACGGACGAAGGGAGAACAACAGAGTATATCGAGCGCCAGTATTCTATTAAAGGCGAAAGCGTAAGAAAACCACGTTAAGAAAGAGCTGTTCAAACAGACAGTAAATGGCGATTTTTTATTGTTAATACAGAATGTTAAAATTTATATACACTAGCATTATTAATCTGAAATAATATTATATAAATATTTAGATAGAAGGACCTCCATAAGAAAACGTGCATAACAAGACAATACCGAATCGATTGGATAAATAACTAAGTCCCTATAAGCTTGAATTTAGGAGGAGTTAGAGCGTCAGACAGACGGACAAACGGAACTCATAAGCGGATTTTTTTAAATCGCTAAAAAAAAAATAATAATAATTACCGAGTTTACTCTATTTGTATACGATTGTGGTTTCATTTCTCTTTCAAATACTCTTATTATTTGTTGGCGACATTTAATTCGGGTCAGTAAATATATTTAGTTCTTCACTTCCGACACCACAACGAATTCTAAATGTACATCTACATGTTACCCTGAAATTCACCTAATTGGTGGGTGGCAGTGGATGCAACGCGCCAAAAATTACCTAAAGATTGTCTATCGCAGGTTGAAATTTTCTATTGTGATCTCGTAATGTCCTCGGAAAGAACGAGCCTAGATAACGCTCCGTCCTACGTCTCACGTGTCTTATCATCACTGTCGTTTCTATCTATATACGTCGGTGCTTCAATTATTCCTACAACCTCGTCTTTTAGACATTCCGATCTATTTTTCTCCAGATGCCGCAACCTTGAGTTCAATCCAATGGTACCCAGTTCAAATCCCTCAATAATGAGGAGACGCTTTCCTTGTGTTCGTACTTTTGTTTTACGAATCTGGCTGCTTTGCGCTGCACTCTTTCCAATTGAAAAAAATATGTCCCTTCTTCTTCTTCTTCCACTTGCGGTCTAACCAGTGATAAGTAATATGTTTCGCGTACTTTTTCTGTAGTGTTCCGTACTATTCTACCCAGTTTCTTGTTGGCCGCGGCTATAACTCGACGAATGTGCATGCCCCATGAAAGATCTCGACAAATGGTAATTCCTAAATATTTTACATACTCGGCTGCTTAAATATTTATTCCATCTATTTTATACTCGAAACCTACTTCTATGTTCTTACTTTTCCAGAACGTAACTGCGGCACATTTAGTGTAATTAATTTCAATTTGCCATTATTTGAACCACGCTGAAATGGCTCTTAAGTCTCCACGCAGCGACTGATGGCCTTCCAGGTTTTTTTTCTTTATATAGAACGGTATCATCAGCTAAAAGTCTAATTTTACTACAAACTACCAATCATTAACATAAATTAAGAAAAGAAGAGGGCCCAATACACTTCCCTGAGGAACACCCGACGCAACTTTAACGGGGGAAGAGTATTTCCCATCGATGACAACTATCTGTTCTCTATTCGAGAGGAAGTCTCTCACCCAACTGACAATTTTTGAATTGATACCATATTGTCCTAACTTCGCTATTAATTTCTTATGAGATACTTTATCAAACGCCTTCCTGAAGTGAATGAGTATTTTTCTCTCCGCATCGCAACAAATCATCCACGAACAGGCCGAGTTGCGTTTCGCATGATCTACCTCTCCGGAATCCGTGCTGGCATCCGCTAAGTATTAGAGTAATTGCCCGTCAAAAATGACGGATATGCAAGGATAAGTATAAAACTAAAATTAAAACACCTTCCATTCTCCTCCTCCTCTCCGTCTCCCCCAAAAATGTAGCTACCTCTTTCAACGATAGCGCTATAAGGTATGTCCCTGGATTTTTAAGGTGGTGCATATAGTTGAGCTTGACGGAATCACAAACACAACTCATTATTTATATAGAAGATAGATGATTCAGATGATAAAAAATTTCTCTCAAAAAAATAAATAAAACAAAAACTTTCCGCTCGGAAATGGGAAAATTCAACTTTCGTATATTTAAAAAGAATAAAAATTCTTTCCCGAAGATAATTCCATGGCTTGTAATCTTTTGGGGTTATGCAAAAAAACTTCCATAAAATAATCTCACGAAAAAGAAATTTTCGCGCGGAGAGGCGTGAATTAACCTACAGCGGATTATTACGAGGGAACCGACGCCGTCGAAAACAAAAAAGAATCCAAACTTTCTCACTCTCAAAGTGTCTTCGGTGTCTGCTACGGAAATACCTCGCGGGGTGAAGCCGACCGCTAAGGTCGCGTTCCCACGCTATCTTACGAAACAAAATAGGGTAAATACGCACAGCGGCCGAAGCACTCGAGCAATTGCATTCAAATATTGACATACCAGACTTCTACCTAACCTTGAAAAGCTCTCTCAAAGAGAGAGAGAGAGAAAGTGAGGGTCGAAAGAGAATTACCATTTCTACTTTCTTTTTTTTAATTCGTTCTTTATGGATTCGACGAAGGCACCGTTTATCCGAAGCGATTTTGAATCGGAAAACATGGGTGCGAAACGGTAAGGAAAAAGATTTTAGTTATTTAGTCATCTTAAATGGATCGCAAATAAGAATGTGGAAAACATTACATAACCTCAAGCCGAATATATATATTAAGGTATTTTAATCACGTAAATATTCCATGTCGTTTTTTTTGGTGCATTAGAGTCCATCGACTTACTAAGAAACATTAGAAATTATCAATTATTATTTGAATTAAAAAATATAGCGTTACGTTAAAGTACAAAAATAAACTTTTCAAAAACATACTTTCCTTAAAAATTTGATACTTAATTAATTCTCTATCGTTTGTTTTTTAAAGAGAAGTTCGCTTCAGTAAATCTTGCAACGTAGTCCAATCAACCTTCACTATTCCCACGCCATAGCTATCAATCAGAAAGAAGTTACGCATGTGATAAAACGCTGAGGGAACTGACATGACATCTGTATAAAGGAAAGAATCGAACAAGTAACAAAACGTCCTTTCCCGGAGAAAATTACCGATGATTCACGCAATTGGGGGAATATAAATAATCTGTATAAAAAGACCCGTTCCTCTTGCCAGGTGAACAGGAAAAATCGTCCCGAGAGAGGGAGAAGAAAGGTTAGAGAGCAGACAAAAGGCGACACACCGGATTAAAAAAAATAACCCTTCGACGACTTTCCCTTTCCCCGAAATCCAACCCACGCATCCTTTTGTCGCTTACCGCCCAACAATCACTCTCTCGGTTGGCCCAATATCCCAAAAACATCCCACATCGCAACTCAAGCACACACACACTCGCGCGAAATAACACGCACGCATCCACACGCCACGCACCAGACACGGCTTCTCCTCAATTCCATCCCCCGCTGCCTCTTGCCCTACACTACACAGCATCCCGACCGACACCATTATCGCCCACTCCCATTCCAAAACGGCCTTGTCTCACTTCCTTTGTTTCGCGAGAGATAATCGCGAAGAGCGTCGAAAAAAACATATATAACGCCCACTTACCCTTCCTACAACTCTCCCGTTCCCCTCTCCTTTTTCCTCTCTTACCCGTTATTCTCTGTTCTCTTTTTCTCCAACTTTTATTATCCTTCCTATCCTCTTCATCTCCAACCCTCTTCCTCAATCCTCTACTCTCCTTCCCCCACCCTCCCCACCTAGTCATGTCCTATCATCCTCTCCCGCTCCTCACTTTTCTCCTCTCTGCCCCCCTCCCACTTCTCTATCCCTCTTTTCTATACTCTTTTCCCCTCCCTCTCAACCATCACCTCTTCTCTCAATCCCTCCCTCTTTTTTACGTCTCTCTCTCTCTCTCCCCATAATCCATACCTCCTCTCTCCCCTCAATCCTTCCCTCCCTTCACTACTCTTCTCTCCCTCACTTCACTACTCTTCTCTCCCTCCCTTCACTACTCTTCTCTCCCTCCCTTCACTATTCTTCTCTCCCTCCCTTCACTATTCTTCTCTCCCTCCCTTCACTACTCTTCTCTCCCTCCCTTATATCCTAAAATCCTCCCTGCTCTCTTCCCCATCTTCTTTATCCACCTCTCTCCCCTCAATCCCTCCCTTTCCTTTCCCTCCTCCCACTCTTTCCCCCCTCTCCCCTCTATCCCCTTCCTCATACATTCAAGACTCCTCAACCAACACTCGCGAAACCATTTTTTTTACGAGTTTCGAGTCTCTTTTTTTATCTCACCCCTCTCCTAAACACGCCGCAACATGTTTTCCCTCCCCCTCACCGTCTTTCTCTCACGTACGAAACGCATTATAGAGAAAGAGAGTGGCGAGATTCTCTCTTTTTATCTATCTTACATTGATCTCTCTCCCTTCCTCTCGCCCTTTGTCCATCTCTCCATCTCTTCCTCCCTTTCTCACTCCGCCCGCTCAGTTCACTTTCTCCGGTGGAGAGGTGAAAAAGCGGCATAAATCATTCACCGTGTCTTTTTTCAAATGCGAGTGACTGGGAGTTGTTACGTGAAGAGCTGATTAACTGATGAGAGGGAGAGATACGCGGCGAGAGGGCTCGAGCGCAGGCGCGCAATGAGGTACGGGGCAAAAAAATTTGAGGGATCGAAAAGGGAAAATGTGTCACTCGGGCAAAACGACGACTGTTTTTGGTTTCCGCGACGACGCCGTTTTGACTCGAGTTCGTCTGCGAAGGTCGGAAAAAACATTTTTTTTTGCGAAATTATGGCGCTCCGTTAAAAAAAATCTCGCCGACGTCAGGGTGTCTGGCGGTTTCGGATGCTGCCCATGACATGGTCGTATGTGATCGTCTTTATTACCGTTATTAAGCTCTGCAAAAGGATGGCAATGGCTGTTCATGGACCAGTTAAAATAGAACAATTAATAAAAATAAAAAAACCAAAGCGAAGCGACTATTATCTCTATCACTTCACAACGTCAAACATACGCATTTCGTCACGAAAATAGCTTTCTTTGTATAAATCGATTGCAATAAAAACCCACCCAGCTAAAAATATACTTCCTATTCTCACTTGTAATGGGAGCAATACCCGGGATATACAAAACCTATGGCAAGACTCGGGAAAACGTTTTTAATGCTATGAAAACTATTATGTTCCTCCAGTGGCGGATTTCCCGCCCCTAGGCCAAATTATTTTTCCGCCCCCTTTTTGGCACTTTTTTTCTTATCTGAACATCTGTGGATATATTCATCAAAAGTCTGCGTAATAATAATTTTTTTTATTCCCGCCCCGAAATCTCGCCGCCCCTAGGCCATTGCCTACTTTGGCCTTATTACAAATCCGCTACTGTGTCCCTCCCTTAAAATATGCAACAAATACATTCTAATTAAAATACGATTATTATCTGAATAAAATTATATTTTTAACGAAAATATTTCTCGCATCTTTTGGCCGAGTTGTCTAGCAACTTGAGTCTCCTCGTATAAAGCAAAGCTTATGAGCAATAATGGCGCGTCATTCTATTTCATGTATGGTATGATCAAGTGAACTATACACATGGAGAATCTAAATAATAAAACCCTTATTCTGTTGGTCACTTGGTCATTCCGTCCGTAACGCTCAATATCTCAACCGTTTCTTCAGCCAGTTCAACCAAAGTTGGTAAGATTGCTATACTATAATTTTATAATAAAATGGTCTAATCTGCTTTTATATTGCTAGATTACAAAGCCCGTTTTAAATGGGCTAATTAATCTAGTTTCTATATAAACTACGAGCGAATTTAAGTAACATATTATCAATCCTCAGCGGCAATTCGCAGAAAGTGGATTTTGACAAAAACCCACAATTTCCACGATTAGAGCCCCTTATCCCAAACTCGACAATCGCTTGATTCATCTACTATTTTAAACTTAAAATATTACGTCGTAAAAGAGAATTCGCCATTTTTTTATTGCCGAACCCGCGAAGAATGAGTTGCCGAAAAAAAAAACAAAACTAAACTAAACCCCGATGACTCGTCAAGTGTATCCAACCCGAAATTTGCAAACAAAGACAAACAGATGTATCTTTGAGATGCGTGTCTTCATTAAAACGTCTCCTTCACTTAGAGCGAGGCGTCGAGTGCCAGACAGCAGCGGACCACTAAAACAAACACCACCTTCAGTGCGTGTTTGATTAAATTTTTCGGCATCCTTGTGTCCCTCTCGACACATGCCACTTCAAGACGCCAGACGAATTCTTTTCTTTTAAATATTCATTAACGCCCACGCCCTTTACCCCTTAACCCTGTCTGATTCCATCCTCCCCCACTCTCCTCCTAGCCGACCCTCGATCTCCTCGGCTCACCGCACTAATGTGAGAAAGGCAAAAACTCTTTCCTCCCAATGAATCTCGTGCTGGGAGGGACGGGGAGGGAGAGAGGAAGACGAGATAAGGAGGCGTGGGATGGGAATTCGTTGGTGAGGAAGCGGAGTTTGAGGAGGAGGCTGGCGGGTGGGGGGAGAGGAGGATTATGGGAAGGGGAAGAGATTCTCATGAGAGTGGATTAGGTCTCGACTGGGAAACATTTATTTATATACCGAGTAAGCAACAAGATGGTATGCTATCAGCAGGGCTAGACTGACCAAGGCGTCCGTTCGTCATTGGTGACTAAATTTTTGTTATATTGATTCACAAGCGTTACTAAGAAGGTAATATATTTTACGCTGCATGTATGGTGTGTTTGTAATATTCATAGATTGAAATAACCCTCATTATAAATCGCACCTCATTGAAAACCTGGGATTCTAAAAAGGCTCCTAGATTTAGACCAGATTTGTTCGTGCCTGGATATTAGTGTATTGCTGAAATGTCCAAGGGGAAAAACAAAATGATGACGATTGCTGGATAAAGACGTGAGTAGAATGGTGGATGAACCGAATAGAAATATTACATTGGCTAATAAGAAGTACAGTTGGCCAATCACTGGGAAATTGCTCGAAGATACAAAATGGCGACCACAAACTCCAGCGTCTACAGCAGGAGTGGAAACCAAGGCAATTAGCATTTCAATACAGTTATTCCACCGTAACAAGACGGACCATGTAAAAACATGCAAACAAAACGAACAATAAAGATTTAAAAATGAAATTTTGACAGCAAGACATCAGAATCGCAAAATAAATAACACCTACCTATTAGGGTAAAAATTTTGAAATAGGAACTTCATGATACTTGTATTGTTACGGATTTTATAAATAAGGTTGTCAATAACGAGGTTATAACTGCCAATATGCACCTATGTTTTCGCAGAGGAATGAAGCATATTCGATAAACTGGAGCTTCGTTTTATCAACGTTTCGCTATATATAAGATGAAAATAATTAGCAAGAATACACAATGGAGAAAAAACGCAACAAGAATCAACAGCAAACACCGCACGAGAACCTTGCATGTTTTCGAAGGGCCTCCCTAAAACCCAAAATGTTCTTTCCCACCATCGAAAAAAAAAATCTTCCGAGCGCCGCTAGAGAACAAAATTACACCCTCCATTCCTCAAGGATTTCAAACAAGACCCAATTACGCCTTTTGATCCGAGTGCATAAAAGCACTCGAAAAAAAATAAAAAAGAGCCCGTTGCCATTCTTCCGAGGAAGAGGAGTAAGACGTAAAAAAAATCCAAAATTAGCCAAACGGCGACTCGCTTTCGAGAGACACTGTCCATCAAAAAATAAAAGGTTCTCGACGTTTTTAAAAAGCGTATATTTGAGAGAGCGCTGCACTCTTGGACGATGAGATGCTGTGAGCGTGAGTGTGGGGTAGAGAGAGGGGGCAGACGAGGTGTGCAACGAATGGGGAGCGAGGAATGACGAAACGCCCGCCGCCGGGCTTGCCTGCTCCAGTGCGCCCATCCCTCGCCCTGCGCTGTAAATGCGTTCCTGAACAAGACCGCGTAAAGCGAAACCGCTCTAAGTGAAGTAGATTTTCCCATAGGAATACGTGAGCTTAAATTTGAGCGCCGCCTTGAGGTCAACATGCAACAATTCAATCGCGTTGTATTCAAAATCGTTTCTCTTTATTATCCTTTCCTATAATATACAAAAAGGAATCCACTACAATGCCGTAATGAAAAAGTCCAATATTTCTGGTGTTTGCTTGTGTTATTGCGTATATTAAGTAGTGCTGCTATAAGGAGGCGCTTATGAGTGTGTCGGCAGAGGCCTTCCTGAATAACTGTTAATTTTTTCCTTTATTTTTGTTTAACCTTTCATTTTTTTCCTTTCCCTCTACCTTTGTGTGACACTATTTATTAAATTACGTCAATGGAGTTGATACCTTTCTGTATATTAACAAAATGAAACGTTTTAAAAACCCGTGGTGAAGCGAAACTGAAGATAGTATTAGAGGTAATTCTATAAAAAAGATAACCGTGCTAAACCGAAACCATGTAATTCGAGGGATTAGTACAGAACGATAAAACGTCGCTACATCACACATCGATAAAACGTACAGTAAAATCCCGTTTTTACAGAACAGTTTTAACGGAAATGCCGATTTTATGAAAGGAAAGTGACAGCCTAAAAAAAGATCGGTGATGCGCTGGTTGCTGCGAGACCTCTAATTCAGTTCCGGAAATCGCACTCTATTTATTTGCAGCCCAAACAAGCTGGAAATAAAAGGAACGGCGCAACCATATGATTTTCACTCAAAGTCGCGTCGCAGTTCCAAACAGTTACACCTTCGGCAGTGCGACGAAAATAATAGAATTTTGAAAATTATCGGTTAACGTAATTTTAAGGGTGATAACTGTAGGTCCCACAGGCTGGCGAGGATTATTCCCTTAGATGTGGCATAACGAACTCCAACGGTTCAGAGGGTGAAGAAAAAAGGGCGGTGGGTGATATATCGGAATCTCCCCCCCCCCCCTACCATCCCCAATCTCCCTTTCCGACAACTCTTACCCTCGCTCGACTCCTCCCTCTCTCTCTTACCATTACCGTCACCCCGGCACGCCCTTTACCCCCCATCGGAGCTGACGACCCTCTTCATTCCCCTCTCCCAAAATTCACCCACACTCCTGCACCTCCCGCGGGTCCATCGGGTGTCGTCATCCCACCGGCATTTCGCCGTGCGTTACTCCTCTCGTTTCCCAGCCTCCCTCGCGACGCTTCTGCAGCTGAGTGATTAGGGTGAGGAGACGGGTGGGAGGAGGGGGTCATTCTCTACCCCCCTCTCCCTGTGGGAACTTCATACATCAAAGTAGAGCACGAACTGCTGGAGAAGGGACACGGGAAACCAGCTGAACGGGCGCATTACAGAATTGAAAGAGGGGGAAAGGGGGGGGGGGGCAATATACCTCACTCTAAAACCTTACAAACTAAGGGGGAGTACTCGATCGGCTCGTTGGCGCGAGATCACACGGATTTTTTCTCTTTTCTGCTACCGCCAGACAACAAATCAACGGCGAGCCGCTCTGCTTGCGAGCACGAGCGAAGAGGCGTTGCGGAGACGCTCGTTGCACCGCTTAGAAGGAACCATTTACGACGAAACGCGATCCTCTATCTCCATCTCTATTTTTATGTCTCCGTATAGCGGTTAAACGCTTCGAATTGGGACGGGTTTTCTTTGGGGACCTACGTTGAACGTTTTCGAGCATGGACATGCCACAACAGGGTTACGAAGCAAATGGAATGTCCGAGATCGAGTAGTTCTTCTGGTTCAAAGAGCGACGCAAAAACTTCGCGTGAATTGGCGATCTTTTATGAAGGTTAAGATGGAGATATGATGATCACATCCAAATGCTATGATCGTGCCTTCGAATCCACCCGTGGACGTGTAAGCATTCAATTTTTAACGTCGATAACGGGTCTCAAACGCGTGGCCTGCCCTTTCAAAGAATTCGGACCAATCACGTCTCCGGTTGCACTGCATACAGATGGAAGAGAATTTGCGGACGAGACAAAAAATGGAAGAACAAAGAAACCCGAAGCGATACATCAAGCTTAATAGTTGAGAACTTTATGGCAATTTTTTCTTAATTAAAATAGATATCATTTCGAGTCACTTCCTTTTAAATTTCAGCAAAAATGCTTAGGCTAATTATTATGGCATGCAGTCCTCAATGAATCCTAAAATTACCGGATGCGGCCAGCCATCTGTTTCGAAATTACCTAATTGGCCCTCATGCAATTCGAATTTGAGACGCATCTGGCCAATAAGATCATAGTAACGGGAGTGGCTTGCTGCTTATGAGCGAACGACAAATAAAGGAAACCTCGAATTTTTACAGCTTGAAATTGTGTAATGATATAGGAAGCAAGAGAACACTTGTAAAATTCCAGAGCGATGTTTCACTCACATCACTTAGAGATTCTCTACTCAAGTGTCTTAGTATGGAATTTTACAAGTGCAAGGAAAACAAGTTCGTTGGGTTGTTTGGAATTTACATGTTTATAAAGACGACGAACAAATATTAAGGAGAACCTTCAAGATATTAAGATTTAACCGACTATACATAGTACACTGTGTAACCTCGATATAACGAGTACGGTAAACAAAAATTTCATTATAGCGAGCGAAAACACCCACATCGTCAATTTTTTTTAAGTTATAGTATTTACGGAATTTAATTTTCACAATACGAGTACGCATAACAACGAGTATTTTGTATGAAATTTATAAATCCTCGCTATATCGAGGTTTGTTGCCATCTACACACACAACACATCCCATAAAAAGCATGAAAATCTTCCGACAAAAATAAAATTGTTCGGAAGACTGTCGCGTATATCCCAACAAAAAAGATGAAGGAAGAACAGTGCCCGACGTCCGAAAGAATAATAACACAACCCATGACGGCGGCGAAAATAAAGCACCTAATTCAGAATCCGAACGACACCGCCACTCAATTTTTTCCCTACAAAAAAGGACAGCAAGCAGATCCCGAGGGTGAATGCGTTTTAGCCTCCGCAAGGAAAGGGACCACGAAAGTGAGGAAGGGGAAGGGAGGGAGGGGAAGGGAGGGAGGGGAAAAAAGGTTGTTAGCGAGAGAGGGTTAAAACGAGAAGAGCAGGAGGTCGAGAGATTTTTAAAGAGGGAGTGAGCAAAGCGAGAAAGAGAGGTTGGCCCGAGGGAGGGAAAGCGGACCGCGAGGGACTTGTTCCACGGCTCTTTTATGCCCGCGAAAAGCGGCGATACTTCACATAAAGGAGGTGGGGCGTGGAGGAAGAGATGTACGAGGTAAAGTGGGAAGAGGTCATGAGATGTAGGTAGGGTAAAGGGGAGGAGGTTATGAGAAAGATGTTGTAGGTATAAGAGGGAGGAGGTTATGAGCGAGTTTGGGAGGGTTATGAGAGGTAAGGAAGACGGGAGAGGCAAGTGAATCAAGTTGAAAATGCCAAGGGACCACTTGGGCGAAGACGCTTTACCGATATATATATATATATATATATATATATATATATATATATATATATATATATATATATATATTGCTGTGATATTTTCACATATAAAGGTGAAAGGTTATAACATGAATAATATTGTATTAAGGAAGGAGTCATTATTGAGTTAAAGGGTTTAAAAATCAATAAATGTCATTTGTACGCTACTGCGTAATAGTAACAATAAGGTAATAAACTCGCCCCACGCGCTGAAGTAGGGACTGTTAAGAGATATAAACAAAATATATATTAATACTAAAACGGCAGCGACAATGAGGACGCGAAGATTAATGAGGGACGCCACCGGCGGGGAGCTGGTGGTGGTAAGAAAGGAGATTTTTGCTGCGGGCAATGTGAAGCGATTTCTCACTCTCTCTCTATCGTACGAACCGGTCAAGGAAATAGACGTGGGTCAAGTCAGGGTGATCGAAATAGGGTTTTAATATTATTAAGTGGGTGAACCGAGTAGCTCACTCATAGGTACGACGATTGTTACTATTGAAAGAATAATTGAAATAAAAAGTTAGTAAAAAGGAAAGCGTGATATATTATTCCGCGCAAAGGAATTCCAAGTAGATCACCAAGCGACACCACATGAAGACCGGGGGGAAGATACGGAGTGCTGCCGGACGGAGGAAAAGAACACGATCAGTATTCTTAAAACACCACAAAGGGGCACAGCAATATATATATAATATATATATATATATGTATGTGTGTGTGTGTGTGTTGTGTGTGTGTGTATGATACACACATAGTAAGAGAGCCGAATTCACCTTTACCACTTAGTATGTGTGTGTGCACCGGCGGTTCTCTTGTCTGGCACCTGGTCCATACTCATACTTGTTGGGAGGGGATCACATAGAAAGAGTAACGGAAGGAGGGATGGGCGAGGGGAGATCGCAATGAAAAGCGATTCCTCCACTCTTGCACGCTGGATTTACCCAGGACGGACGGAACCAGTCGGGGACGGGACGCAGAAGAGGAAAACGAGAGAATACGACGTTAAACAGATGGCCCTTCTCCCTCTCCTTTCCCTCGCACACAAACACCGACACTCGCGAAAACCGCCCGGAGATGCCATTATGCGGAGTGTACGACCGGCCCCCGGTATCACTCCTTTCCCCATCTCCGTGGCAGCAGCTAGCACGGGAAGTGTGAGAGAGAGATAGAAAAGACTGGCAAACAAAAAATAACACGACTCTCCTTCACACGCAATTGAAACAGATGGTTGGGATCGGATTTCTCAGGCGATTCCCAGGGAAGGGAAGACAGAGAGGGAGAGAAAGGAGATGATCGAGCGGGACTTCCCTCGCTAAGCACTTAGGATGCGTTTTGCGCGATCCTTGAAATTAATCTCCGAAGAGGTTTTTTATTATCTTTCTCGAAACGAGACGTTGAATAAAATTCGGAGAGGTGGAGAAAAAATCGTAGGGAGGGAGAGGGAAAGGGGGGTGAGGGGGAGAGGGAAAGGGGGGGGGGGAGGGGGTGAGAGGGAAAGGGGGTGAGGGGGGAGGGGTAGAGGGGGAGGGGAAAGGGGGAGGGAAAAGGGGGAGGGAAAAGGGGGAGGGGGAAAGGGGGGAGGGGAAAAGGGGAGGAGAAAGGGGGAGGGGGGAAGGGGAGTGTGAAAGGGGAGGGGGGAGAGGGAAGGGGAGAGGGAAGGGGAGAGGGAAAGGGGGAGAGGGGAGGGGAGGGGAAAAAAGGGAGAGGGAAAAAAGGGAGAGGGGAAAAAGGGAGAGGGGAAAAAGGGAGAGAGGGAAAGAGGGGAGAGAGGGAAAGAGGGAGAGAGGGAAAGAGGGAGAGAGGGAAAGAGGGAAAGAGGGAGAGAGGGAAAGAGGGGAAAGAGGGAGAGAGGGAAAGAGGGAGAGAGGGAGAGAGGGAGAGAGGGAGAGAGGGAAAGAGGGAGAGAGGGGAAAGAGGGAGAGAGGGAAAGAGGGAGAGAGGGGAAAGAGGGAGAGAGGGAAAGAGGGAGAGAGGGAAAGAGGGAGAGAGGGAAAGAGGGAGAGAGGGGAGAGAGGGAAAGAGGGAGAGAGGGAAAGAGGGAGAGAGGGAAAGAGGGAGAGAGGGAAAGAGGGAGAGAGGGAGAGAGGGAGAGAGGGAGAGAGGGAAAGAGGGAGAGAGGGAAAGAGGGAGAGAGGGAAAGAGGGAGAGAGGGAAAGAGGGAAAGAGGGAGAGAGGGAAAGAGGGAGAGAGGGAAAGAGGGAGAGAGGGAAAGAGGGAGAGAGGGAAAGAGGGAAAGAGGGAGAGAGGGAAAGAGGGAGAGAGGGAAAGAGGGAGAGAGGGAAAGAGGGAGAGAGGGAAAGAGGGGAGAGAGGGAGAGAGGGAAAGAGGGAGAGAGGGAAAGAGGGAGAGAGGGAAAGTGGGAGAGAGGGAAAGTGGGGAGAGAGGGAAAGTGGGAGAGAGGGAAAGTGGGAGAGAGGGAAAGAGGGAGAGAGGGAAAGAGGGAGAGAGGGAAAGAGGGAGAGAGGGAAAGAGGGAGAGAGGGAAAGAGGGAGAGGGAAAGAGGGAGAGGGAAAAAGGGGAGGAAAAAGGGGAGGAGAAAGGGGAGGGGGGAAGGGGAGGGGGGAAGGGGAGGGGGGGAATGGGGAGGGGGAGAAGGGGAGGGGGAGAGGGATAAGGGGAGAGGGAAAAGGGGAGAGGGAGAAGGGGAGAGGGAGAAGGGGAGAGGGAGAAGGGGAGAGGGAGAAGGGGAGAGGGAGAAGGGGAGAGGGAGAAGGGGAGAGGGAGAAGGGGAGAGGGAGAAGGGGAGAGGGAGAAGGGGAGAGGGAGAAGGGGAGAGGGAGAAGGGGAGAGGGGAGGAAGGGGAGAGGGAGAAGGGGAGAGGGAGAAGGGGAGAGGGAGAAGGGGAGAGGGAGAAGGGGAGAGGGAGAAGGGGAGAGGGAGAAGGGGAGAGGGAGAAGGGGATGAGGGAGAAGGGGAGAGGGAGAAGGGGAGAGGGAGAAGGGGAGACGGATAAGGGGAGAGGGAGAAGGGGAGAGGGAGAAGGGGAGAGGGGAGAAGGGGAGAGGGAGAAGGGGAGAGGGAGAAGGGGAGAGGGAGAAGGGGAGAGGGAGAAGGGGAGAGGGAGAAGGGGAGAGGGAGAAGGGGAGAGGGAGAAGGGGGAGAGGGAGAAGGGGAGAGGGATAAGGGGAAAGGGAGAAAGGAGAGGGATAAGGGGAAAGGGATAAGGGGAGAGGGGTAAGGGATAAGGGAAAAGGGATAAGGGAAAAGGGATAAGGGAAAAGGGAAAAGGGATAAGGGATAAGGGAAAAGGGATAAGGGGAAAAGGGATAAGGGGAAAGTGGAAAGGGATAAGGGGAGACTGAAAAAGGGAGCAAGGGCGGGAAGGATAGGGAGGGAAGGACAGAAAGGGAGAGAAAAAGAGAGGGAAGGAGAGAAAGAGAGGGAAGGAGAGAAAGAGAGGGAAGGAGAAAAAGAGGGAAGGAGAGAAAGAGGGAAGGAGAGAAAGAGAGGGAAGGAGAGAAAGAGAGGGAAGGAGAGAAAGAGAGGGAAGGAGAGAAAGAGAGGGAAGGAGAGGAAGAGTGGGAAGGATAGAAAGAGAGGGAAGGAGAGAAAGAGAGGGAAGGAGAGAAAGAGAGGGAAGGAAGAGAAAGAGAGGGAAGGAGAGGAAGAGTGGGAAGGATAGAAAGAGAGGGAAGGAGAGAAGAGAGGGAAGGAGAGAAAGAGAGGGAAGGAGAGAAAGAGTGGTAAGGAGAGAAAAAGAGGGAGGGAGTGAAACGGAGAAGGAGTAAGAGAGGAAGTAATAAGGATAGGGAGACAGAGAGGGATTGATAGGGAGAGGGAGATAGAGAGTGAGAGAGGGAAGAAGTGAGAGAGTGAGTGCGGGAGTGAGTGAGGAGAGAGTGAGTGAGAGTGAGGGAGTGATGGAGTGAGTGAGAGTGAGTGAGAGTGAGTGAGAGGTGAGTGATAGTGAGGGAGTGAGTGAGAGTGAGTGAGGGAGGGAGTGAGTGAGTGAATGAGAGGGAGGGAGTGAGTGAGTGAATGAGAGGGAGGGAATGAGTGAGAGTGAGGGAGTGATATTGAGTGCGAGACAGCTCGAGTGATGGGGAGAGGGAGTGATGGGGAGAGGGAGTGATGGGGAGAGGGAGTGATGGGGAGAGGGAGTGATGGGGAGAGGGAGTGATGGGGAGAGGGAGTGATGGGGAGAGGGAGTGATGGGGAGAGGGAGTGATGGGGAGAGTGATGGGGAGAGTGATGGGGAGAGTGATGGGGAGAGTGATGGGGAGAGTGATAGGGAGAGGGAGGGAAACAGTGAGAGGAGTGTTAAGGAGAGGGAAGGAGACAGTGAGAGGAGTAAGGGACACCAGGGAGCGAGCAAGAGGGGAAGAGGTAGGTGAGAGAGGGAAGGAGGGAGAGAAAGAGGGAAAGGGTGGCAGATACAGTGAGCGCCACCTGCTGCTTTTTATAAAGAGTGTCTCGAACGGTTAATACATCCCGCAATAAACACGTCTTCTAAGAAAAAAACTCCAGTATGAAAAATCTCCGCTCTTTTGTGAGGTGAAATCTTTGAGGGGAAGGTAATCAAAACCGCTTTCGAGACAAGTGTGACCAACTAATAGGTTACTAACGCGCACGTGACCCATATGCCGAGAGAGGAAAAATAGTCCCGTGCGCATTTCTTATTGGCGGAGGGAAAAAAATTAATCAGTCCGATCGCCGCACGAGTTTTCGAGAGCGAGCGAACTGTCTGTCGCGTTTTTATCAATCGCGATGCCGACGTATAAGGAAAGATATCCATTTCGCCGGATGTGTTGTGCTAGCGGCCTAGAGCAAATACTGTACATCTCTGAAAATAGACGAAAATCTTATATAAATAGACGGTATAACTCCCATTAAGAGGATATCGTTTGAGCAAAATTTCGCTTCAGAGATTTTCTTTAACTTTTTACGCCTACAAGCACGACATTTACCTCACAAAGATGTCAAAACGTACTACAACATCACTTGGACTAAAAACTTAGTCCACGCAATAACAATAAATTAGACATTCACTATGTCAGTGATTCCAAAAATGAGCAGTCCCGGCCATCTTGGTGATATAATTATTACTTGATAACTTCCCGTACTTTATTTAGCCATATCGTTGTGATAAAAACATTCAACTGTCACTTAGATAAAATAATACAGCCATTATGTACTACCCACCAGTGGCTTCTAAATTCTATAGTCCGGAACGCCTCCGGTCCAGAACTATCCGGATTAGAGGTTCCACTAAAATATATGTACACCTAAGTATATATTTGTACACGCTCATATAAATTTATATAGATATGTATTAAGCACCACGCATCGAAAATCAATCACGTCACCAGCGCGTCAAAGCATAAAAACGAGCCTCGCCACATGCGTCCACCGAACCGACGCACGATACCGCAGGTTGCACACACGTACGTACGCGTGAAAACACACGCACAAAACAAATCCTTTTATCCTTTTTACCCATCGACACACCTCCTTCACATTCGCCCCGAGGCGAATTTGCAGTGAGCAACGGACAAAAAAACCGCTTTAAAAAACGACCAAATAAAACGAAAACCGCGAGTGATTAGCATTCCGCCGAGGCGAGACAGAACACCGTCCGTTGATTTGCACAACCAGACAGGTAAGCAAAGAGAGGGCGGAACGCGTTTTTCTTTTGTTTTATTATTTTTTACTGCGAAAAAAGTAAGATAACGTTTTTTTCCGGAGCAGATGCTATATCCAGTCGCAGCCAACCAAACACCCGTCGAGGTCTCGTCAAATAAATCTGTGGAAACGTTGGAGACGAGAGTGGCGAGCAGAGAAGATGGGACAAACCAACCGTTGAAATAAATATAAAAAATGAAACCCATATCGAAACTTATCGCGGCTGGCGCATTCCGCGAAAAACGGAAGAGGCGGCAGAGATGTGGGTAGTGACCGAGAGATTCTTGGCGCCAAGAAAGGAATGATCTCGGCGCCAATCGGAGGAAAAGGGGAGGGGAAAGGGCAGATAAAGAGGCTTATTATCGTCCGACAGCTGAAGACGACCCTTCGCGACAAGATAGACATGAATGGACTCGTGCGGGAATAAGAATGGGGAAGGATAGGATTGCACAATATGAAGGGATACCGTGGAGGAGGAAATATGGGGATGGATTGGGAGAGAGTAAAGGGGAGGGAGAGGTAGAGGGGGAGAGAAAGAGAGGAGAAAGGGACAAATGGGGAGGGGAGGAAGAGGGAGACAAGGGGGTGGAAGGAGGGAGACAAGGGGGTGGGAGGAGGGAGACAGGGGGGTGGGAGGAGGGAGACAAGGGGGTGGGAGGAGGGAGACAAGGGGGTGGGAGGAGGGAGACAAGGGGGTGGGAGGAGGGAGACAAGGGGGTGGGAGGAGGGAGACAAGGGGGTGGGAGAAGGGAGACAAGGGGGTGGGAGAAGGGAGACAAGGGGTTGTGAGGAGGGAGGCAAGGGTGGGAGAAGAGAGAGAAAAGAAAAGAGTGGAGGGGAGGGATGGAGAGAAGAAATTAAGGGAAGAGGAGGAATGAAGGAAAGAGATGGAGGGGAGGTATGGAGAGAAGAAATTAAGGGAAGAGGAGGAATGAAGGAGAGGAGAGGAAAATAGGATAGGGGAATGAGAGGAGAGGAAAAGAGAATGGGAGAATGGAAGAGAGGGAGTAGAGGAATAAAGGAGAGGATGAATGAAAGGGAGGAGAGGAGGAATGGAGGAGAGAAAAAGAGATTAGGGGATGGAGAGAGGTGACGGAGGGAATGAGGAAGGGATGATTAAGATAATGAAAAGTGAGAGGATTGAGAGAGAGAGAGAAAGGACAGACAGGCAAGAGAGCGCGAAAGACGTGGGATGAGTAGGAATTATGTGAGTACATAGATTCGCCGAGATATAGAAGTGAGCGAGAGCAGCTGGAGAAGAGAGGATGAGAGAAAGAGGAGGGAGGAAGAGGAGGGAGGAAGAGGAGGGAGGAAGAGGAGGGAGGAAGAGGAGGGAGGAAGAGGAGGGAGGAAGAGGAGGGAGGAAGAGGAGGGAGGAAGAGGAGGGAGGAAGAGGGAGGAAGAGGAGGGAGGAAGAGGAGGGAGGAAGAGGAGGGAGGAAGAGTGGAAGAGGGAGAGGAAGTGAAAGAGTAGAGAGGTGATAAAGATAGGGAGCAATAGGTAAAGTAAAAGATGCAGAAGAGTACAGAAGGAAAAAACACGGAGATGCATCAATGAAAGAAGGGCATAAATCTACATCAGCGTCTCTCGAGGATCGACCGGATGTTTGGGAGAAGCGTTACAGGATAACGAGAAACGGTTGAGACACATTAAAATCTTGAGCTGACCGCGCGAGATGATCGTCGAGAGAACTCAATGTCCGACCAGAGTCCGATACGGTCTAATTAGAACGTGGACTTGATACTGACTAACGATGAATGGAAGGGAGATAGAAATACATCGAGTCGAAGTGTCAAGCCTCTCTCAACCTCCCTTTCTCTGGTTTCACCAGTCGTAAATTTATGGCGAACGAGACGCGGGATTTTTATTTCGCGTAAACGAAACACCGCCGGGAGGTATTAACTTTAACGGCCGCGTCATAAAATTCATAGCGAAATAGAGCGATGAATTGATAGGATGAAAACGAACGAGAACGTTCTACTGCTGCCGTGGCGATAAAGAAGCTATCGTAAGAAGCCCCGAGGTGCTTATCTTAACGAACACACGACGTTTTCGTTTCTTCTGGCGTTTGACCGACGATGACGGCGAGCCAACTCTCGGCTAGAGTATGATTTACGAGTAGTATCGAAATGGGTTATTTTGTATCGCGACCAGGGTCGTTTCCGAGGAGTTCTTTCCAAGACTCGCGTTCTGCAACTGCACACAAAACGAAGCGATGGAACGATCCTTAGCTGAATCAATTGTAACACGATTGAAGACACTTCTGAAAAGTTACTGCCCGATATTTCAATGCAAATATGGGCATTCACTAAAACAGTGCTATTCCAATTTTATTTTTATGTATGCACCCTTAAGAAAATTTCATCAACTACCTGGTCCCACCAAATGTTTCCGTAAAAAAGAAATTGCTCTGAAAAAATGTCATCAAAATCATTGCGCCAAAGTGAGAAAATGTACACTTATTCTGTCGAGTTCTCAAATAGCTTATTTAAGCAATTCAATGAAAGTGAAAGTAGAAGTAGATGAGAGATTGTGGCATATGAGATATCTAACATAATACCGAGATTTTGCTGGTAACACTTTTAGATCCTCCTGGTGCCACACTGAATACCACTGCACTAAAATATCGAAGATGTTTTTAAGCCGAAAAGAAAAAATTGCAGACTTATTACGCGATGACGAATAAACCGAACGAGGCTTGCAGCTAATTAATAGTGGGATAGCGAAAATGAACAACAAACGAAAGTCAACGGCGGTAATGGTCGCATTTAATCTATATTGATGTAAGACAGTGGTTTCCAAACTCTAGTAGGCGAGGCATTCTTTCAAAAGTAAACAATTTTTTTGCGGTATCCTAGCCTTGAAACATGAGTTTTATATTGTTAAGCACGGGTATTATAACCTTTGGGCGCGTACATTTGTTGGTATTACACCATAATTAATTCATTAGAGGAGAAATCAGTACCCTAATTACCCGTCAACATATCGAAATACTTAATTAATTAACTAAACAAAGTTTTTCGCGGTATCCCTAGAAATCAGCTGCGGCACCCCAGTGTGACGCGGCACCTAGTTTGTGAAACGCTGATCTAAGATACTGGTATATATTAAAACTAACTGTGCTCAATTCCATACCTCGCCAATCATTTCAAAACTTCTTGTTGCTAAACCTATTTTTTAATTCTAAATTAATCTCAACTCGCTAGTTAACAAAACGATAAGAATATTCTTTTCCAAGTTAAAAATAATCCAAGTCTCTAAATATCGCATTCAAGCTCGGCGTTTGGCGCGAGAACAATATTTACTCTTTATTATGCAACTACATTTACATAACAAGACCGGCAATGTGGAGAATATTTACGCGCCGTGTTTATGCTTGGGAAATTCACCAAGTCGGCCTATTGGTTTCGGACGTCAAATATTTGTCCCCACCAAGTAGTATAATGAACACGCCAGAAACCAAGAAGACTCGATGCCCTTCATTTGCTTAAAAAAAGAACGTGAGACGAGACAGAGAAGACAATCACCGAGTACCCTTTTAGCTTGAAAAGTAACGCTTCGTATAAGCACTCCTCATACAGACATCCAAAAAGCCATTGGGCACAAGATTATAAAATTGTATATAATTACAACTGGAGTACCCGGCGTTGCCCGGGACCATTTTAAATCACCGTCAAGTGTACAAAATACTGGGAATAAACATCAATTATCGCTTAACTTTTATCTATCAGCATTGCTTAATGTTTTGCAATTGAAGTCGTTGCAAAGTACGCTCGGACCTCTTTCCAAATAGAACTTTTTTCTATTTTTTCTAAAATGTAATTTATTGAATATACTTTTAAAAAACAATATTCTAACACATCTTATTATGAAGTTACTAAGCATAAGAGATTATTCTCAACGTTAGACGGAAAACAGCATTTATTGAATTAATCACTCCCCAAATTCTTTTATCGCCATATAGCCTGTTACTTGCGGGGCAAAATTATATAACTACGCGAAGTTTTGTGGCGATATCTTCAAAGGTGTGGATTTGTATATCGGACAAACAAACCAACAATTTCAGATTTATATCGTATATATAGACACGTACATTTTAGGTGGCAAGTGCACGGAGAATTTTTGAACACCCTGTAAAAACTACATCGAGAGATCGAACCATTAGTAAGTAATCTTCGGAAAAGACACCGGTGCCGTTTCGTGCCGCATACGTATTAAGGAGGAGGCATTTCCAGTGGGCAGATAAAATTAACCTCGAACGCCTACATCCCTGCATAAAACGCTTTATGTGAAAAATAAGTTTTTTTTCCTCGATCTCTGTGCACGTGGAAAATGATAGGGGAGTCCTTCCGGGAATTCGAACCCAGCAGAGGAGGGGGGAAGGAAATTGCGGAAAAATTCCTTCCCGAGTCCGGCATTTCCGATTAGTCTCGTACCGACGCGACGTAAGGACCACACGCTGAGAAACAGCAAAAAATACACGCTCGGAGAAGTAGTGGGATTTACGTTTTAAATACCCACGTACGTATCTACTTTATTAGAAGCAAGGTATGTAAACTATCACCATCATCCAGTGCAAATCACATAATATAATTATTTTTGTTTAAAAAAAATCGATCTTCTCATGAATAAAACAAAACCAAAACCGCACGATTCCTCCCACCAATTCAAACGGACATCCCATACTCCCTAGCCAGAGAGAACAGCCAAAGAGCGTTTTCGTGTCCGAACACCTTGTTTTAAGATATCGGACAACAAAACTATTCGCTTAAAATAAGCCCGCACGAAACAATGCACGATCACGTGCGTCCATCCCCAAGGCAAATCCGAAGTTTAGCAATGAAAGTCCAAGACTATCCACCCTTCCACCAAGGCCAACATCATATACTATATACACTGCCCTCAATAAATCTTAACTTCGATAAATCGAATCGCTTCCCTTTCCCATTCGATGACTTGCAGTCACGTAGTTTTTTGTTCCACCTACGCTTTGAATTTACGCATACAGACACGTACGCCCATCAAAAACTTAACCAGTAAGGTACGAACTCGGCCTCGATTCGTCATTTTTTCGCTAACCCGGCGAGTTGCGAAAGAAACGAACCAAATATAAAGAAAATAAGCGCCGAGTCGCCCGACAGGGAATCCACCATTATATAAAAACAATACCACCTCGAACCCTTGAGGCCATCAACCCACACGCGCGTACAGGTATACAAGAGAGTAGGCTAACGGTCGTCACGGAGAATTCCTCAACATCCCTTCCAGACAGAGAGATACCCCACCCACCATCCGCCCACCTTCTTCCTTTACCCCCAACTCCCTCTTCAAAAGATATCCCTTCCCCGCTTTCCTCCATGAACTTCCCCATCCATTCAAGAAAACCACACGGGTTTCTTTCAACCCTTTCACGGAGCGGTGATTTAGAATGGGTCTCTCTCTCTCACAGGAAGAAGAAAAAAGGGTCGGGGGGCAGAGAGAGATAGGAGTCACAGGGAATGAGGAGGAATTATGCGTACGGTGTGGGAAGTGGCTGTTCGCGGGAGGGGGAAAAGAGAGAAAGTGGTTTAATGTGGGAAGGAGGACGCTGAGGAGGAAAAATATGGAGGAAGAAACTGAGGGGTGTTGGAGGGGGGGGGGGGGAGGAAATTCTAAGAACCGCCCTCGAATAAACCACGTGAGACATCACAGCACGAAATACGGGAGTGGACGTCGCGTAACGAGGAAATTCGATCGATCGATCTCGAGATCGAAGAGAAAAATTACACATTCCATGGAATTTCCGGAGCCGGAAAGAATGGGCGGGGTGGAAAACGAGATCGGACTGTTTCGATGAGGGCGAAGTTTATGCCAAATACCGACGCATCTGATAGATAGACTTGGTCTGGTAGTCTAGTGTGAACTGAAGAAGAGTCGAGTAAAAGAGGAAAATCACTTCAAATCCCACACTGCATGGTCTGGCAACCATTTATAAGTAACTCCTACGAATAGCTGACGTTATGCAGAATCATCTTGCCTAAGTTTTTTAACTACTCCTGAAATGTTATGGTGAACCCTATAAAATACTAAACGCAAATTCTCCATTAGTTTTAAACGATTGTTCCTTTATTTTATAAATTCACAAATGCTATCAATCTCCAGACGATCTCTTCCCGAGAAAAATACGGCTCTAAGATTTACGTTAAAAATATAAATAATTAAAATAAAGGATAGTTCATTTAACATCCGATGAATCTAAATATAAGGTAAACAGCCGAAAATATTAATACAAGGAAAATTCAAATTCGCAAAAGCCTTTTGAAACGATCAGGAACTGTAAATAAGACATAAGGAGTTAAAAATGTAGCATTCCTGAATTAGTCCAGGTTGTGCGAAGCATATATGAAAACACTGGTACGAGCAAGCGAAGAAATTTCAAAAGAAAATAAATTAAAATAATCACGAGAATCAACGTTTTTTTTCCAAGATTCGATTATTAAGACATTTTTTTCATTAGAGTGCAAGTACCGATGTTTTGAACGACACAAGGAAAATAACTCACCAACATGAGCGTTTATACACACAGCATACACAGACGGAAAAAATTATCCTCGCATGATAAATAGATTTTGATTTTCTTCGATAATATCCAAAAATTCATCCAAAGGGGATTATTAATTTACATTGAACAAAAACACAATTCCCAAAAATAATGGCAGTATTGTAATCCTATAAGGACAGCACCTTAATTAAAAACGCAGAATTGAATCACTGTCGCCACCTGGATTATTCACGTACAGGCCAAATACGTGCAAAACAGCAGCCGATATTAAAACGAATAAAACTCATAACAAAAAAAAAACAAATGTTCCAAATCCGCGATAGACGCCGAAATCGAACGGAGAGAGAAATCTCCAGCACAATAAATCCAGTCGGAAAAAACATCGAAAGTCCCGTGAATCATCTTCCATCCACTCTCGTAAATATTTCCGATTTAAATCCCCACCAGAAATCCGAGCGGAATTTTAAAGGATCACGCCCAACACGTTCGCTGCGTCAGCCGACGCGTGACGGTGACGCATATGCGCCGATCGCGACATTCCTCCACTTCCAAAGCATACCGTGAAGAGTTAAGGCCCACTTCGCCGGAGGCACGGACGCGGCCATTTCATTCCGCCCACTCAGCATTCGGATCTTAATGGTCCAATAATCTTATTTGATTCGCTCTTTCATTCGTTTCTTATTTTGTCACGGTTGCGATTAATATTTTCTTCGGACGCGCTTTATCTGTGAATCCACCGGAAGTACACGAATAAAATTATTAGATAATGCCTTTTTAAATGAACACATCTAATAATTTAATCCGTACAATCTAGCGAAAATCGGCGATGCGAAATAATATATAAATCACGTGACTTTTACGTCGAACTTCAATAACTCAAACCTCTGAAACTCGAATTTTCGTTAACTCGAACTTTTTGAGATTCGATACAAAAAATTTCGTCTGCAAGTCAAAAAATCTGCTAAGGTGAAAATTACCAACTTTTCAAGGAGATGAAATTGGACGGAGAACGAATTTTAAACGAAACGACACCAACAAAGATCCCTGGGACACTACGTTGCGTTCAGAGAATGGCGCTACGGGTCTCAGATGGACGTGAAAGGCCCAGCAAAGAGCGGCACATGCATTTTATAAGCATGATACAGCGATAGGATCACTCAAGTCCACGGCGTACCGAAACCTCTTGAAGGGGAGGGGTAGGTGGAGGGGTGGGGGATAGGTGGAGGGGTGGGGGGTAGGTGGAGGGGTGGGGGTAGGTGGAGGGGTGGGGGGTAGGTGGAGGGGTGGGGGGTAGGTGGAGGGGTGGGGGGTAGGTGGAGGGGTGGGGGGTAGGTGGAGGGATGGGGGGTAGGTGGAGGGGTGGGGGTAGGTGGAGGGGTGGGGGTAGGTGGAGGGGTGGGGGTAGGTGGAGGGGTGGGGGTAGGTGGAGGGGTGGGGATAGGTGGAGGGGTGGGGGGTAGGTGGAGGGGTGGGTGGAGGGGTGAGGGGTAGGTGGAGGGGGGAGGGATCCCTCACGCTGTGCAGAAGACCTCAATTTGCGCTACCCACGCACATTAAACCCTTTCAAAGACCTCCAGCGGCGGAGAAGCAAGGAAAGAGAGAGAGAGAGGGAGCGGAGAACAGCTTGCACAAGAAAGGCCCCGAAAAAAATTAAGACAGATAGGGTTAAGTAAAATTAGTGTGCGGCACTTCTAACGGAGTCCAACAACCTTCACTTAAAAACAATAGAACGGACTGCCGTGGAAAAGGGTATGCATACAATGCAAATACTCGCAAAAGTGAGTGATCGCGATTTCCGCAATTTTCAATCTCTCCGATCAATTCATAACGATACGCTAGAAGTAAAATTCCAAAATGGAGGTCGTCGTCGTGCAAGAGTCGGCTAAAACAAGGTTTTTTACCCGCATACATTGAGGAATCATGACAAACGACACGACTGCCGGAAATTCCTACCACGTCAGACGCGCTACAAATGGGAGCGATCGGTAGTGAGCGAATAAAATGCAACAAGTTATGATTTATAACATATCGCTCAAAGCAGCGACCGCTCGGAAAGGAAGTTTTAAACATTCTATGCGGCATCGGCAACAGGTATCCCACAAATCAAAAATCCTCCGAACGCAAACGACTGCCACCCACCGACGATCCAAAAACACTCCCGATGAAAAGTGTGTCATGGAAAAACAAGGTGCGCCGCGAGAACACCTCCGGGGATGATCATGCTTTGCTGACTTCTTTTTAATGAGAAGTCGGTTAACATGCTAACATGCAGTGCAAGCTCCGAAGGTCGACTTTCTGTATTGGACCACATGCGCTCCATTAATCAAATCCTCCCTTATTTGAATTCGCAAGACTTTCATAGTCGAATTGGCTTCCCCCATATCATTAAGTATGCCAAAGAAGGTGTACCGCAAGGTTCGTGCAGGGAGCCTTATTTCATTTTTCTATTTTTCGAATCCTCCTTTCTTTCTACGTGGTCTCTTTTATGCGCTGTGGGCGAGATTCAAGTCTTGGAGGTCGGTTTTATGTATTTCCTTCACGCATCCCTCCCCTTCTTTCTCTCTCTTTCTCACACCAGCCCCGTTCTGCGGCCCCGACGTTGCACCCACCGCCGGGCGCCCCGCCTCCCCAGTCTCCGTCACGGGTGCGTGGGAGGGTCAGTCACCTCTCACGTTAGCAGACAGAGTCAAATAAGGAGTGAGGCACCACCTCTCCCACCTGCCTCAACAACACACCTCCACACGATCTCCCTCTCCAGCTCTCTCACACACGCTATCTCTGCCTACCTCGCAGACACCGGCTACACACTCAGAATTCAAGACCTTACAAACCGTCCTTACAACTCGTTTACATCTTCGATCTGTAATAGAGTTGAAGTCATTTCGAATAACCAAAAAATATACAGGTATCTCATAAGCGATTTCGACTTACGCGAATTTCGCGTTAACGCGATTTTATGAATTTTTATCATTTAATTTGCTTGGTGAAGCCTAAAAAATTATAAAATTACTTGTCTAAAACAAAAAATTGGGATTTGTAAACGGCTAGAAATAATGGTATTAAAGTTTATTGAATTAAGTAATTTTCAATGAAAATTAAAGACACTGAAACCAAAGGAGTGACAAAAATGAGCATCAAAAGTCACAGGAGTTAAGACAAACCTGTCTGTTTCATCGGCTTGATCCCCATGCGACCGGCAAGGCAAATTTTCGGGTTTATAACATTATTGCTATAGGGGAAAAATCTTTCGAATTAAACGATTTCGAGTTACGCGATCACTCTTGAGAACGCAACTATGGCCTAAGTAGGGGGGGTACCTGTACCACTGTAATAAAAACAAAAAACACCCAACCAACCTGTCTCTTTTCGATAAACATACAATCTAATTAAGCTTTAACTAAAAACTCTTATGGCGAAAAATAAAAACTTAACAAGACTCGGAATCGGTACGATAATTGAAAATATTACCTCCACCGGGAAAGCTCTTGAGACCTTCCCTGGGCACGAACGTAAGTTTTTTTTTCTTGCGTCCAATTATAGCGAGCGGAACGCTTTCAATTCCGGGCATAAAAACATTTATTTCTCATTACTTCCTTTTAATCCCTCTCCTCAACCTCTCCGCAACTGCATGAGGAGATTTATATCGCGATGGTCTTTAATGGGAGAGCCTGCATTTTTCACCTTGCGATAATGAACGCACTCCGTTCATCGCGCGCCGGAGGAAGAACACTCGGAATACAACTCCGCGACGAAATTGCACAACCTCCTCGGTGATAAACCTTCCGAATGCAGCACCTGCGTGCCGGCGCCCACTCTCCTTTAACGCCTCCGATAAAGTATTTTAGAGGAGGAAGGGAGAGAGAGCCGAGGAATTCGGAGACGGAAGAGAGGGAGAAAGCGATAAACGAGGAGGTGGTACTGCGAAGGTGTAAAACCGAGGCTGCTAGTGGTACGCTAATGGGCGCATAAACGAGTCGTCCGCGGTTTAAAATTTCCAGCTCACGCCGTCTCCATGGGAGATTTTTCTATCCTCCGACGAACGCCAAAAGTGGAACGATACGAGTACAACATTCCTTCTGAAACGCGCCTAAAATTTTTCACCGGACAGAATGCGAGGTATCGAGTTCCAAATACGAGTTTTAATGTTATGGCCGAAGTAATGCCCGATCCTCGACTAATTTCGCGTGTACTAACTACGCGATTTCCGTCTTACACCAATAACGGGGAACGAGCGGCATACGCGGTTTACGTTACGTGGATTGTAAAAGAACTAATCTTGCACTATGCTACGCCTCCATTTCAGCTTTTGTTATGATAAATTTAACACGATTCAACGACGAGAAAAAACTGCTATGCCGTCGCGTACAAATAATTCGTTCCAATTTGTGCAAGATTCGGATAAAAAAGAACGGAAATTTATTTGCTGGAGTGAAAAACAGGACAGAAAAAAAATTTCGAACCCGATTCAGAGACGGCGTCGGACGCGAAGCGCCGATACGGACCGTATCAATTACAGATAACGCTCCGCAAACGAACGTCTATGGCGCCCGTCCCGAAGCCCCAACGCAAACAAATGAATCATGTTCGAATCGACGTGATTTCCAAATTATCCTCGGCGTCCGACACTCAATCCGAACCCGCCGAAAAAGGGGCCCCGGAGTTTCGAACTGAATGGGTGTAATGACAGGGGGATTGGGGGGGGGGGGGCTCACGTCACAACAGAGAGGGAGGTAATAACCGATGATTTAAAGCAATCATACACATTAAACCGCGATCGTACGCTCGCTCCAGTTCCAAACGGGCCAAACATATCACCCACTTCTCTCCCTCCACTCCCAATAACCGTAATTCCTGAGGATCGCTAGCGCCGCAGACGTCGCGAGAGGTAACTAATGAATCCGCGAGATGCATGTATGCTGCTCTTGTTTACTTTTTTAACCTACCGAAGAATAGAAACGCAGAATGGCAACCTACCGTTAAGGGAGACGTGCCTTTGTTTACCAAGCGCTCGAGGGGAGGAAAGAGCCGACGTACGCGTTTTAAAGCCGAGATTTATCGTGTCGAGGGCGGAATAGGAATCGAACTGGAATTAATGGTAGATAGGAGGAAACGGGCAGAAACGGCACGCGCTAGCATGTCACGCGTGGTAAAAGACAAGAAGGGGAAAAAGAGAAACGACTTCGGCGAGAAATTCGAACAAGAGACCGTAAAGGGGTTCTACGGAGGAAGATAGTACGACGGAACTTCGGGGGTGGAGCAGTGTTTCTCAACCGGAGTGACATGACACCCCAGGGTAACGCAGGAATTATTGACTGACGTGAATATTTGACAAATTCACAGTAGTATGTCATATAGCAGCTTAGAAAATTAATAAAATCCTGAGAGTATTTGTGCGTGTGCTTCTTATAATCATCGAATTTCATCTGCATGCAGCAGGGGAAACTAAGTTTATCTAGAAAGGTGACTCGAAGAAAATGGAAGTGAAAATGGGATGATTTAGGCAAAAAAGGTTGAGAACCACTAATTGTAAGATAGAAGAAGAAAGAGCAGGAAACTACTGTGAAAATTGACAGAGAAAACGGACAATTTAACAGTTTATGCTGAAAATTTAATCTTTTAAACATTTTGGATGTCTTAAACTACCAATATTAGAATAACACCCGGTAATGTCATAAAAATTCCCATTAAAGGCGTTAACAAACCAATATAATTACAAAATGTAGTTTGATCCCGCGTTTAAAATATCATCTGAAACGAGATTTGACCCTCTGACGTCATAATGATCCACCCATAAGAAAAACATTATAATGCAAATTCCCTTTACACTAATCATTAAATCCGTGCAAACTCTTTTTAAACATAACGGATCTCGAACGTAACAATAAAAAAATAGCCAAATTCTTATGGCGTAGGAAGAACACGTTTAAAAATTGTAACTTAGCAGCTTTTGCGACTAGAAAACCACGAAAATATTTTCCCAACTGCAGTGCTCCACCGAAGCTTGAGTCAGAAAGAAGCAACGATTTAAATTGGAAGCAAACGCGGATTTTCCTTATAGCAGAAGAAATAAAATTCTTGCAGCATTACCTGCATAGCTTCCTATTCATTTACAACTGGATTCCTTCCTGTGACAACAAAAAGCATCGTCCACAATGAAGATGTATTAAATGAACAAGTAGATTTCTTTAAACATGTAGGTGAAGGAGATGACAATTGAAGATAACAAATTAACACAAATTTTCAGTTAGCATAGATCTAAAAAATTATTTCTGTGATTTTTCTTTCCATCGACGTACCGAATATGATCCAAGTTTCGATGAAACTCATTGATATAAATGTTTAAAATGCCGAGTTTACTGCTGGAACGAATGCGCCAAACTTCAAGATTAATTAAACAGCCTGGGTGTGTGTGTGTGTGAGAACGCAAAACGTCCTCCGAGAAAACGAAACTTTTGTCACGGAGAAGGATATTTCCCGCCGTTGGGACGACGGAAAATAGGAGACGCGGGCGAAGTTTACCTCCGAAGACAATTATTACAGAAAAGTCTCGGAGGGCGCAAAGGAAGAGAAAATAAAAAAAGTAGACTCCGACGACGCTCCGCTACAACTAATCTGTCGGGCACATTAGCGAGCGCGCACGGCAAGACCATTAAAGGGTAGCAGGGCACACATCACCGAACCCAGTTCGCTCGTGCACACACACACACAAACACCCACACGCCCTTCCGATAAAGGGAAGGTCGGGTAGCTTAAACAGACAGACATCTACCAGCCTCCGAAGATATTTAAAAAAATCGCGTGGGAGTGGGAGGGAATCGAAAGGCCAACTCCGGACGCCACGGAAGGATGATGGGAGGAGGTCCGATCCGGAGGGCGCTAAATCTCGCCCATCCGGGGGACCTATACCGTTACGCGGGCATTAAAATGGGGCCGTTAAAGAGGAGGAGGCGACCCCCGCAAAAGGCGGCCTCTCACCTCCCCACCTCTCCCTCGAGAGAGAGGGTCTCCGGCCGCCCACGCGCCGCCGATGCGGAGGCGGAGTGAGAAGAGAACGGGTTTGGAAAGCGGAAGGAGTTGGCGGCGACTACGACTAAGGACGGACGTGGAAAAGGGAGTATGGGAGGAGACTGCTTCCGAGAAGAAAATGGATGGAGTTCGAGAAACGCATTCGGGCTGAGAGAAAAATATGAGCAAAAGTTTCGGAAAAATTTACACGGAAAGTAAAGGACTCTCTGTCTCTGTTACGTAAATGCGGCATTTTTTAAAAAAAGAATGGTGTCGACGTCCTTTTTTTACTCTTTATTGAAACGAAAAAACAACACTTTTAAAGCACCGCTTAAAACTATGTAATGAAATGCGCGATAGAAACGCCGAAACGTGAAAAAAAAATCCTCAGACCAGCCGAAAAATTAAATAAGCGTGTTGCTGATAATGATGGAAATCGAGTTTTATCGATCGCTACAGAAGGGAATTTTCGATTACTCGAAGACGATGTTCCTTCCCATTATTACTAATAGTGCATACATGTGGACACATAAATGTCGTTGCCGGGGGGTGTTTCGGGTGTCTGGATCCAAATATCGCGGGTTCGAGTACAGCCGAGAGTAGGGACAGTTTTTCTGTATTATATGTGTTCGTTGGATACGAATTGTTTTTAATATTTTATGTGATGTACGAGTGTGTATATTATGTGTGATATTGTGTTAAGTATTTTATATTATTTCTATGCCACCAGGCTTAAGGCCTTCTTGCAATGTTAACTAACTAAATAAAATAAATAAATACGACCTACTTAAAAATAAATAAATATATGCCATTAAATTGAGTTGATTTGACAATTTTTTAGAAATAAAGCTAAACGAGTGGCGCCGATCGATGGTAAAAGCACGCTCATTATCGTCAAAGCTGCTTATAAGTTCACGCATTCGTTGAGGCAATCGACGCCAGTAAAATAGATAGATCCGCTGACATTTACCACCTGCCGTCTAGTGCCAAACAACCTGATAACGTTTCCATCGACTCGACGGCCGCGACATGCACTTAAATGCACACCGCAATTCTGAAGCAATGACACGTACGAACCCGACATCCTATCGCGAACAAAATGTAAACCGGATCATGCCGTTACTACTTCGACTAAATTCGAAAAAAATGAATTTCTTTCTCGCTGAGGGGGAAGAACAAAAAAATTACAGGAAGTATTTTAAAAAACCAGAACAATCCGAACGCGGGATAGGCAGAGAGAGGCGTTAAAAAAAGAAAGGATGTCGAAGGAAAATTTTTAAAAACAAAAAAGAGATCCTCCTTTGTTTGACATTTTTGGTGTTTTCAATATCCCAATTGGATTAACACCTATGTATTTACGCAAATGCAAATCGGAAGGATCCAAAAACTTTCATCTATACTTTTTTAACCGAAAAGTAACGTCCCTTCAAAAATATACGTGAAAACACCCATACATTCTTCCGCTGCGAAATAAATCGCTTTTTTTTCTTTTTAGGGAAGGTTACACTCGCGGAGACGCAGAATCTAGGGAAAAAGAAATCGAGAAAGATTTTCAAAAATAAGATAATGATAACTAGAGGAAGAAACGGTTGAACTTCGTCGTACACGTCCGGTTAAACTCAACGAGTACCCCGAGGAAGAAAAACCCTTGTCCGCAAATGGAATTAAAAGCGTCGTTACTCTGTTACCCTAAAAACGCAGATAATGGCCACCTTAATCGAAGTACCTAACTTTTACGAGCGGCGACAGTGCCACTACCGACTCGACAAATTGACAAACCCCTTTAACCGGAAAAAAAAACAAAAACAAACGGGTTGAGCGAGAGAAGGTAGAAAACACGGCAGGAAAAAATACGGAACCTACCAGTTTGAGAGAGAGAGAGAGCAAGAGATGCAAACGGAGCGACCAAAAAGTTAGCAAAGGGAGGGAGAATCGGTGTAGTAGGGGAAATGAGTGTAGGAGGGAGAATGGACGGAGGAGGGGAAAGGATATAGAAAAGGGTGGAGGATGGGAAAAGATGGAGGAAGGGGTGGAGGGGAATGGAAATAGGGTGGAGGGGAAAGGAGATAGGGTGGAGGAAAAAGGAGGGCGGGAGGAGGGGAAAGGAGGGAGGGAGGAGGGGAAAGGAGGGAGGGAGGAGGGGAAAGGAGGGATGGAGGAGGGGAAAGGAGGGATGGAGGAGGAGAAAGGAGGGATGGAGGAGGGGAAAGGAGGGATGGAGGAGGGGAAAGGAGGGAGGAGGGGAGAGGAGGGGAAAGGAGGGAGGAGGGGAGAGGAGGGGAAAGGAGGGAGGAGGGGAAAGGAGGGAGGGAGGAGGGGAAAGGAGGGAGGGAGGAGGGGAAAGGAGGGAGGGAGGAGGGGAAAGGAGGGAGGGAGGAGGGGAAAGGAGGGAAAGAGAGAGAGAAGGGAGAGAGGAGGAAGAGAAGGGGGTGGTGAGGAAAAGAAAGGGGTGAGGAATCTCAAACATGGAAATAAACCGAGACGGGTCCTTGCCCAATGCAAGGCACGGCCTCTTTTTGGGGGAGAGAAAGGGGGGGCACTACGTCACGCCGTTCGCCCGGGTGACATACAAATAAAAGGCGACAGAGCGAAATACGCGCAGACTTGGAAAAGTGGGAAACCAACGGTATAAGAGGTAGGGAGTTGGAATGAAGAGGTACACTAAGAGGGAGAGATAGATAGAGAGAGGTGAGGAGGGAGAACACAGGCCGCCGGCAATTCGTGACGAAAATTAAAACAAAGGAACGATGACTTGAGGGAACGAGACGAGCGAAAAATTTTCGGTTCGCTTAAACGGCAACTTGTCACCATGGAAAACCCTATTCCTCTCTTTCTCCCAAACGACGATTTTTTTAATATTCTGCCCCATACCCTCCTCTTCTTCTCTTTCGAAAGCCTTTGCCGCACATAATGGCGACGCTGGAGAAATCGTCGCACGGAGGGAGAATCTGCTAGTGTCAACCCGGAGACAAGATGACAGCCGACGACCTACTCCCCACGCCATCGTTTCCGACATGTGTGTGTCTGTGACCCAGACGATTCAAATCCCCTTATGCTGAGACCGACGACGATGAAACTTTATTGAAAAAAAAGCGCGTATCTTCTTCCCGAGAAACTCATTTCGACGTTATATGTAGCGAAGATATTGCGTGAAAAAATACAGACACTTAAGGAAAAAGAAGATTCACTCACTGGCTTTTATTCCACATGCTACAATATATCCACGAATCGAATCGTCCGCCTTCCAGAAATTCGCGTTATAGAGATCCGGATAAATTAGATTAATCGATCTCTCTAACCCAGTGATGCTCATCCTGTCGTGCGCCATTTTCCCTATGCCAGAGTATCGATGCGCCTCTTAATTTTTGGCGTGCAATAAACGCATATGAAATAAAAATAATTTTTACAGAAAAATTTATACTAATAATAAAATAATATACTTGCGTACAAAAAATGGGAATTACCCTAACTATTTAAAAACGTACACCGCGTCCCCACATAATTGAAAGATTGCAAACAAAACAACCCAATGTTTAATTTCTCTGGCACATGAACGTGAATTAAGATGAGACGCTGCAAAAGAAATAACCGTATTCCTGCGAGCAAACGAGTAACAAAAGAACTGAAGATATTTAGGGCGGGTTATATAAAATAAAAACTACATCCTTCTGGCTGCCCTTGGAGTCTCCAAATTTCAACCGCGGGAAGAACTTATGACCAGGAACAACCCCTCAAAATTTGGTTACTCGAACTTGAACGGTGTCGAGGTAGTTAACCGGACACGGAAGTGTGACGGACTGACAAAACGATTACATTAGCGGATTTAAAAAAACTAAAAGAAGACCAACCATCGATCGCACCCTAGGGGAAACAAAATATCAAAGCAAAAAAATTGCGAAACGAAAGGGAAACACCCCTTTCTCCCACGCGTGCGCCGAATACGGACGCGGCCCCGCAAAACTTTCACGACGGTCTTCTACGAACAGCACATTTTTTACAACTTTTACGAGCTTATCTCCGATGGATACGAAAAGGTGGATTTCTTCACTAACTCCCCATCCTATCTCTCCCTCCCTATCAATGAGGGGAAGGGTGAGGGAGGACGACAAACCGAGAGATAACGCAAACCGCAAGACTCTCGTCGCCGGTATCAACATCATTTATTAACTAAGTCCCTCGAGTAACCAGAATGTTAATCAAATCTCTCCCTCTCTCCGGAATCGTCACTCCTCCACACCACTCGCAACACCGTAACAACACCTCCCCCTTCCCTCCCCTTAAACTTCCAATACCACCTCGTACAATGGGCAGCGTAAAACAGGCTTCCTTGATTAATTAGACGGCTCGGCGACATAGATAAGACCGATTGATGAGACGTCTAATAACGCGTACACGAGCGATCAAGGGCTCTTTTTTGAATAGAATAAAACAAACGCCGGCGGCAACGCGGTGACATTTAACGCCCGCTTCGCTTTTCCTTTAACTCTCTCTTGGACCGACCTGATTCGTCTACAATTACGTGTCAACCGCCATATCATATTTATTTTTAAAAATAAAACGTCCAAATAAAACCTTGGCGAGCGTTCGCAACACCGCCTCGGAGAGAGAAAACAAAAAAAAAACACTATCGTATAAATCAGGAATCGCCTAAATGGACCCCGCGGGCCACAGCCGACCCGCATTACCTTATCAATATCTTTAATTTAATACACAATTTCGTATAACTGAAAGCAGGAGGTGCCATTGGCTTTCGTTCATGAAATATAGACGATATTTTTCGAGTTCATGGATGCAATATACTGCGCATTACACAAAATAATTCTCAAAACCACCAATTTGAAATCTACACACAGCCTTACGTGCCCCGCCGCACAGTAGTATATAAAGCCTCATTTGGTCCTTTTAGTAAAAGGTCTGTGACACCAGTTTTAAATCGCTCTTTCTACAAGTTTTACTTCAGAGCGCTGAAATATGCCTCCGGAGAATTCCAGAAATATTTTTTCTCCCATTATTTAAAAAAAATAATAATAACGGCCAATTTTGCGACCGTGAATGTTATCTATCGGAAATCAGTCCTGATTTCTCAACGAGACCGAGCGCCTTAATGGTGTTTTCCTCTGTAAATTATTCCGTTTGCGCTGAAAAGGCGTCGAGGCGTGAAATTTCAGGTTCGGGGCGCGATAACCTTCCAGAGCAGCTGTTTTATTTTGGCTCAAGGGCAACCGGGAAATTTCCGAATGCAAAGAGAAAAGAACTCCGGCGGAAGTTATCAATATCCGACATAAAGCGACGTGATTACGAAATTAGCGGTATTATATATTCGGGATGCGCGCGAATTTCTAACAGCAAAACATCATCCGATTTAAAGTCACGTCCGAAGTAACAGTACTGATCCACCAAATAGAACGGATGCATCCTGCTATGGTGATTCCCACGAGCTTAGAAAAATCTGCTTCCGATCTAGGAGCAAGCCTCAAAAACTTAAAAGCGCAACGAGCAATCTCAAAAAGGAGTACTTCTTTAACCTATAGATATAAAACCAAAGTTAAATTAAATCTTACACACAAACAACGGGACAAAGTTTACATAAAAAGTTTGAAATAAATGAGAATGATAGGCGCCACGAAGAAATTTCTAAGAGTCATAGCGAACTTGTACCGGCATATTTTGAGCCCTGGATGTCTAGATAAAATGAAAAGTTATCAAAATGCAAAAAAAAAAAAGAATTCCAGAAAGAATTACCGATACTACCGTATGGCTGAAATCAAAATTTAAAAAAAATCTCCAATTTCCATAAAAATATTGTGAAATAACCAGCAGATTATATATGCCACGACACATCCGTCATCAGTGATGATTCACCATTAGTTTTAGAAAAGTAATGATGAATCGGCACTGGTGGCGGCTGCCTTGTAGCCGAAATGCACATCTATAGCTATTGAATAAACATAGTTTTCCAATTTAAAAATTATAGGCATAATATAAATCCATTTCAATAAAAGTATGTAACGAAAAGAAGATATGGGCCCCGGTGAATCTAAAAAACGAGGTAAAGGCACCCAAATAGCAAAACAAAGACAAAATATCATTCATTGGATCATCTTACCGTGAGTTGACAAAATTTCCCTTTCTTTACTGAATTATCGAAGCGATGTATCGAATCAAGAGCTTACCTGAAAATACGAAAAAGAAAAATAAATTAGATAAAAGCATATGAGATAATTTCAAAAGCCTCACATACATTTAAAGATAGCATGCAACTAAACAGTCGGAAACATAATGTCTGAATAACCTTCACAAAAATGCATTTTGAGCGAAGCATTGCAGAAATTGATACTTGCCTAAATAATTTATCGAGAATTATTATTGAGCTATCCTTATGACTAAAACTGAATTGACAAAACGTTCCTCCAGTATCCACAAAAGTTTGGGGAAACATACGCATTTCGGAAACTTTTAGATTCTCCTGGCGGGAAATCGCCACTGATGGCGACTGTTATGTAGTCAAAATGCACATCTGGTATTCCCAATGTTTTTATGGCTATTGGAAAAACGCTATTTTTCTCCGATTCGAAAAACATAAGTCGAGAAAAATAACTAACTTGCAACAATTTACGGATGTTCGTCTATCCCCTGTTTTAATTCAAGTACATACTGAATTCTACGCACAGGAGGCTATAGCGTCGATCGTAGCTCGACCCCACGAAAAAATTAACCCGCTCTGATGATGAAAGGCACTAAAAAACATTCGATAAACCTAAGGCGCTTCACCTTCTGCGAGCCTCCACATGTCATGAAACCTTCCCTTCCCCATCCTTCATCCTCAAGCTCTCTCAGACACTCTATCCTAGTTCCCTCGATAGAAACATAAATTTCGAAAGGTACGACTATATAGATGGAGGAGAAGAGAAAAAACAGACAAGGCACACTTTCTGGTCACGAGAAGCCTTAGGCGACATCGCGGAAAAAACGACACGAAAGAGATCGAACCACGGACCCCCAAGGGTGTAGGCCAACGAGATGAGAGAGCCTCACGCAGATACTTAAATTTATTACCGCACTATTGGGACTCCATCGTGCATAGAGGAAGGCATAAAGAGTTGGGAAGAAAAAGCCAGGACTGCGCGGAGAGATGTAGTGAATAGAAATCACCAATAATAAATGAACGTGTGTTCTTCTACCTAAGCTTCGATTAATAGACAGCGGTGGAGGAGGGAGAGTAGGGAAGGAGGGAGAGTAGGGAAGGAGGGAGAGGTGACGGGAAGGGTGACGGGAAGGGTGACGGGAAGGGTGACGGGAAGGGTGACGGGAAGGGTGACGGGAAGGGTGAGGGGGAAAGGGAGCGAGAGGTGAGGAAGAGGGAGCGAGGTGAAGAAAGAAGAGAGTGAGGGAGAGAAAAAAGGAAGGGAGAGAAATTGTGGGGAAGAGAATGGGGAGAGGAGAGAGATGGCGGGGGAGAGAGATGGCGGGGGAGAGAGATGGCGGGGGAGAGAGATGGCGGGGGAGAGAGATGGCGGGGGAGAGAGATGGCGGGGGAGAGAGATGGCGGGGGAGAGAGATGGCGGGGGAGAGAGATGGCGGGGGAGAGAGATGGCGGGGGAGAGAGATGGCGGGGGAGAGAGATGGCGGGGGAGAGAAATGGCGGGGGAGAGAAATGGCGGAGGAGAGAGATGGTGGGGAAGAGGGAGCGAGAGGGTGGGGTAGGAATGAGTGAGGCGATGGGAGAGGTTAGGTGAAGGAGGTAATAAGCAGGGGGAATAAGGTAATGAAGAGGGTGAGATGAAAATAGAGATAGAAGAGGGGGAACTCTAATGAAAGGCACGCCGCGTGCGCATTACAAGTTTTGCCTTTCTCAAAAGAACAACCTACGGGGTCACGGATCCTCCCCCCTCTTAACCTCTCCCCCAACCTCCCTTCCCCACCCCACCCTCCTTACCGTCGCGAAAGCAGACACATTTGAACTCGACACTTCCAAACGAGCTCCGATTCTCATCTGCATACTCCAAAGGAGGGCAAAAAATGTAATATCTCTGCATACCCGGCAGCAGTTAGACGCCGAACCCTGATTTATTGCAATGCACGATATAAGAAGTACTCGAAGGCTTCTCACAAATACCCATTTAAAAACGCTGCGCTGAGAATACAATATTTAACATTCTTCCATAATCTGCACGAGTGTCCGATCGTAATGAGACGATTAAAATTTTTTTATAATGACGCCGTAAATAGCCACAGCAACCAATTAAAACGATTTAAAGTAGCCACAACGAGTGATTACGTCCAAATCTGCGGATGATTAGATCCCGAGATTTGAAAGTTGAGAAGCACACACACCACCAATCCATGTATTTTTACATGATTACCAATTAACAATGGCAGATTTTCAATTTTTAGGAGCCCTAGGCTGATTTCCTCAAGGCATATTTCACATGAGCCTAAACTAGGTCAATTGGGGGCTCTTTAATGTTGAAACCCGTACAGCCTATAGGTTAATCCGGCCCTGCCAATTAACGACGATTAGAAATTTTTATTGAAACATCTGACGGTGCCGAATGCATCGTGTCGAAGCTTAATTCTCACGGGGATACAATAATATGGTCGTTAAAATTATCTACGACGTAATATTTCATCTTTGCGGGAATGAATTACGCTCCCCATTAAGCAGATTGCCTGGTGAACGGTGCTGTAAATGCAGCCGAGTAGGGCTTCCAGACCGCTTAATACCGTACCCGGTTAACCGTTGACTGTTCTCACTATTCATTAACCGGGTAATTTCGTCCGATTAACCGTCTTCTGGGTACGAGAAAAATTCTTCCCAAAATCGCTATGAAAAATTAAAGGTACACAAATTGTTTAAAATGAATAACTATAAAAATCAATTCGGTTAACTATTACAGGGTACAGTGAAATCTTTCACATTTCCATTGGTGGTGGTTGTGGTTGGGGCGGTGGTTGTGGTTGGGGGAGGTGGAAGAGGGAATCCAAAACAAAAGGAACCAAGGAAGCGAGATCTAATTAGCTGGAAATTAGGGCCAACAAGCTTAAAATATTTTTTTTTCAACTTGACAAAACTAGTACCATTGAGTCCAGTTCCGAAATATTTCAATATTTTAGTACCACATCCAAGTAAATATGATACATAGTACATAAGGCAAAAAATATGTTATGAATACCATATACGTACGTCTGGCAACACTGCTGGGGAGGCATTCTACTCGCCATGATGTCTAGGCGGTTAGGTACCTACCCTCCACTCTCGCCCTTCCTAATCTTTAGCCCTTCGTGGCTTGCACTATCAACGCAACATATGTTGCAATTCTAAAATCGCAGTATTTGGAAAGAGCCTAATGGCATATGTAAGCTACACTGTCGCTTTTTCTAAATTTTTACATATGCAGAAAGTAACGGAATCGTCGTCAAATCACGACCGACATTCGCAATCGTCAGTACGAAAGAGGGCCGGCCGTATATTACCGTATACATAGTTTATTTTATACCGGTTAACCGGTTGGCTGATGAAACTTTAACCGTAACCCCGGTTAGTGAAAATGACGGTTAATTGGAAGCCCTACAGCCGAGATATTAAAACAGATACGCGTGTACGGACGTAATTAGTACAGAAAAAAAGAAGAGACCTATGATTTCAGCTACGCGACCTACTCGCTGTGACCTGGAAACAATTCCATGCATGCAATAGCTATGACAAGTCCCACAGTCACCGATAACAATAGTGACTACATGCATCATAGTAGTCAAAGGCGATATGATAAACTATATACTATGTGAGTAGAAGTTTGAACCAAGAATAGCTACACCAATTTGCACAGTAAACTAGAGATGCCGTAATTGTACTATGTACGTAGTTACCATAAACGGCTAGCAAAAAAACTGACTAATGATTGGCAATCTATGTAACCCGCTCGGACACTGAACCGTCGAATTAACTACCACGTCATTTCGGGCGCAAAACAGCCATCATCCGTGCTAATTTACGAGTCAAATCTACCATCGTGGAAACGCTACTCTGTACTTTTGGTTTGCTCAACAATTCAACGTTACGTGACTTACCCATATCTTTTATTTGATACATAATCTAGGTTGAATCCGATTACAGATTTATCGCGTCAACTGCGACATATTCGATGACCGGTGCGACGGACCGACGTATAACGGTTCACCGCCAAACAAACAAAAGCAAAGCGCCGTGGCGCGAACTAACGCGAGGCGAGAATCACCGTGCCAGGCGGACGGGTTTCCTCGCGACCTTTTAAGACGGCATTGGGGAAGGAAGGAAAAAATAAAATACGATTCTGGGATGAGCAACGAGAATGCCTACACCAAACTTCAACCTTCTTTCTCTGCGGCCCAGTAAAATGAGAAAATATATTTTGCGGCCCACAAAAATTTTTATTCAAATATTACTACATATAAATTAATAATTAGTGAATCTGCGGCACGAAATAGCGTCAATTAATTAAACATTTCGTACATAGTGTTCAAAAAAATATTTCATATTAAGAATATATGTGCGCTCCTTGTAAACCAAAAATGCAGAACTGAATTTTCATCTTAAAAATTAATCTGCGTCATTGAATACATTATATTTAAACCGGAAAAGCGAGTCATCCAAGTAGCGCGCGCAATTTTATACCAGAAAAATGGAATACTTAGTTCCTTTTCCAATGAGAATTGGCACTGATTTTATTCGAGTTACGCAAATCTATTTTTTCATTTTTCTTTAATTGAATTAAAATCAAGTATATTCCCATAAGCATGTAAGTTAACAAACTCTAATTTTCAACATCATGCATATTATGAAAACATCATCACCAATATTATCTTCCGATAATATGCAATATTTTACTGTATTCTAAACTCTATTTGCATCACGCACTGTGATTGAGGGTGTCATAGATAATTACAATTCTCACGTACTACTGAAAGCACAAACATGACGATTAAACTTGTGTTATCGACTGTAGGAAGGGACGAATAGGTTTGTTTTTCTCCAGGGCTATAAGGGATCACAATTGGAGAAACAACCCTGATAGCAGTGACAGTAAAACGTGAAAAGAATTAGTTTTTCAAGAAATTTGAACTCTTTTCAACTGTTAAATATACTGGCGTCAGATCCATTTCTCGATATTTTTTATCCAAATACGTGTTCAAGGTTCGAGTGATTATGACAATCTTAACAGAAAATATCCTAATTTTTCCATAAATTTTATGTATAGGGTATAGTCTTAATGATGATTATTCTTATTGCTCATGCAGTGCAATCTGAATGACGAAACTTGAAATACGAAAACTTGGACATGAGTTGCCAGAGAATTTGGAAATTACGGATAGTTCCCTTAATTTCACGGAACATTATAAATATACTGCTATTACTCATGGAATTTACTAGTTAATACATATACGCTCCACGTGACTGAAGTGCTGTTGCTCTGGAGATCGCGTTGGTTTATTTACGAGTTTAGATCTTGGTGTATGGTGATTTATTTAAACGCTTTCAGTATGCAAGAACGGACTACTCTTTTTAATGGATGATTCAATGCATATAATATCATCCAAAGGAGGTTCTTTGTGAGAAAGACAAAAGTTAAGTCTTTTGCTTAAGAGATTGAGTTCTTGTTTAGTAAATGTTTCTTAAGAGAAGTTATGGACAAAATCGATGTCATCAGAGTGTTTCATGTGGTCACCAAAGGATTTATGTCTTGTACGTGTGTGAGACCAAGTCTCTGACATGGAGTATTTTCCCCTAAACCCGGAGTTTGTGTGAGATTGCGTGTGCTAGGTTCCTGGCGTGGAGTAATTTCTCCTAAATCGGCGTGTGAGTACTACCTTTTTATTATTTTCATGGTTATTAGGAGGTTTCTCTGCTTTTCATTAGTTGCAATCAACCATAGAGCTCGGATATTATTTTCTCTTTGAACTAAAGTTTGGTTTCTGTAAATATAACTTCAAGGCAATTTATCCTCAGATATAAGATTAACGAGAATGAAACTCCGGAAAATACGCTTTGCATTTACCAGGAATATAATTATTGACTAAGCAGATGGTGCTCCTTTGCTACGCGAGGGTGCTGCAGTAGAAAGGCATAGGACAATGACAAGTGCCTTAACATCGAGAATGGGCGGGAAATTTTGTAAGGAAGGTATTCAGCTGATTTGGTAATAACCATTTTACCTATCGAGGCATTATAACCTTTGTGGGCAAGGGCCTTGCGGCCCATTTTGCACATTTCGCGGCCCACCATTGCGCCGCGGCCCATACTTGGAAAAACCCTGGCCTACACCATTAAGACGAAACCGGGGAGAAATTTCGCCAGCCCACGACACGAGACCAAAAACATATGCCGCCCACTTTGAACACCCCGCGTCACGAGCGTTCGTGGGAAGGCCATCGCTCCCGGCTACGAGAACCGTTTTCGACGAAAGTTCGGATACGTAACAAAAACGTTACGTACGAATCACGACAATTTTCGCTATTGCTAACACTATTGTAAACTATCGAAATAATATTAGATAGCAGAAATTTAAAATTTTGAATGCCGGGAATACTTTTTAAATGACTAAAATTTAAACTGCTGGAATTGAGGGTTTAAAAATATTTAATGTCCGGTACGCATTAAGACGACTCCAATAAAACGGCTGGAAAAGTCGAACGATCATTTTGACTACAAATCAGTTGTCCTCCGTGATGCACAACAATCGCTGTCCCAGAATAAAAATCTGTTTATTACAATTGGGACAATTAGATATTTTCGATTTCAGGCAAAACGTAAGGTCGTCAATTAATTTTTGCCGCCTTTGGAATTGTTATTAGAAAGACAATATACCACGTTATGCGTTCGGTTTCTCGCGTCTTAAGTAAACGAAAATGACTACAGAATTTTTAATTGTTCATTTTCCTTCACTTCGTTGAAGAAGACATCACCGGATCCGAATAAAAGAGATGACGAGATATCTCGTCCACCCAAATTCACACGCATGGTTTCATAACAACAATCCATGAGCGAACATCCTATGAAAATACTATAACTACAGTATCCCAATAATAACGGAACGTACATTCTCCGAAAGGCCATACCTATGTAATATATACAAACACATCAAGAATCTCTTCCGCATCAAGATGTGATCTTGGACTTAAATGCCCCTATTCTGAAACCCCGGAAATCTATATATCGCCTTACAAAACAAACGCCGACGCATGAACACAATACACGACACGCCACAGACGGCCGTAAAAAAGAAAATTCTTCCATTCATCTCTCTTCCTCTCTCTCAAAGAAGGGATGAATGGGAAAACCATCACGCCCCGATAATTGCCGCGACGACATGAAAGAAAGCCGCCGACGGATACATCTCATCACGAGCGAACGAGATGAGAAAACGGCCGCGGAATAAAAATGCACGCGGAAATCGCTTCCGTTAACGATTTTTAAACTCCTCCCAGTTAGGAAGAGGAAGCTGGTCAGGTGATCCGAAGTGGGTGTTCGTCCCATTTAACCTCCTCTCCCACGCAAATAAAAACAAGGTTCGAATCCCGACGAGGGCAACGCCTTTCATCGAAACTTTTTTTAAGCGACTTCCCACTCCTAACATATACGTACACAAGTCCTTATTAGGTCTCCGGGGCAATTATAAATTCCCCTCCGACGTTTTCGAACGAACCCCGTTCGATTTTTCTTTACGCGACGAAACGCAGCGTTCGTCCTTGACTCGTTTAATAAGCCTCGGAGCAGTTTTATCGTCCTTCCCCACCTCCAACTCCGCCGTCTTAGGGACGCCAATTAAGACGTTAGAAAACCGCTCGGAATTTTCAACGCGATCGATCTTTCTCTCTCTCTCTCTCTTTCGCTCTAATGAAATTCCCTTGGCGTAAAACCCATTCTCTCTTCGAGGGCGGCGAGTAGTCGTTTTAAGAGAAAATAGGATCGCGGAGGTAATTCCTCCTCGGCTTAAGGGCGGCTGTCGAAGGCATTAAAAAGAAGTTGGAAATGGATGGCGCGGACGACATAAGGAATGAACGAGCGACAAGAATTTTTTCTCTCTCTCTCTCTGTCTCCCGACTCGTGCACTTGAAAACCCCATTAAAAGAGGAGGACGGAGTTTTGTTTTTTATTTTCTTTTACATACGCGCGTCGCATGCGAACAGACGGGAGTGTATTAGATAAAAATAAACGGCAAGGGGGAACAGAAGGTTGGAGTTCGGAAGACGTGGAAATGCGACTTCTCCTCCGGCGCATGGGAAACGGAGCGAGGTGCACTTTTGAGTGAATGAGGGGAAGATAAATGAGGAAAGAGCCGAAGGCGCTAAAAGACGGAAGACGATAATAACGTAGAGAGGATAACGGACTTGGAGAGATGAAAATGTTGAAAGGTACCGATAATTGGATCCAGCGACGGCCCGAAATAGTATTTTGGGGCCCCAGGCATGCATGCATTCCAGCGGCCTCCTTCAAAAACTTGTACGAAAACATCGTAACCTTAACTAGTGAGGTGAAATTGTGATCCCTCTGCAACTGAAGTGCGGTAACCCAGACTGCAAATGTTTTTATATTATTATTTATTCACTAGCTATATCTGCAAATGAATATCGTGTGATTAATAATGTCATGAAGGTCAAGAGGTAATTCAAAGAAAAAACGTAATATATATATTTGCCTGGATATAATTCGCACTTTTTTGCCTAAAATGGCCTTCACAAAAAATCTACTGCGCATTAATAGCGCACTTTCTATGAATGGTTCAATCTTGAAGTCGACCTTTGAAAATTGGGGTGCGCACTATATTGGGGCAAAAACGATATTCAAATTTACTTTTGGGAAAATTGAAACAATCGGAAAGTAGCGGGGTAATTTTACTCCATACTTTAGCTGGTGTCTCACAGACCGTACCTTTTTATTAGCTTATGCTTTATTCATTTTTAACGCTTTAAAATAGCGATTAGAATTTTTTAAAGTACTAAAAACTAAATAAATGCCACTGAGGATGCCTTATCATTCAGCGATATCCAGTGTTTGCAAAATACTGTCCATTGGCGAAGAGACAACAGAAATCGTTCTAGGTATGAGCAGCACCAAGTATCATAAAAACGTACTACATACTAACGAGGACGTAGATTCCAGTAATATAGATGATAATTACAGCTTCAATAAAAAAGTAGGTTAAATGTGCTTTCAATGAGTCAAATCCAATAATAAAATTCTTTTTTGTACAAACACCGATGCCGATTACGAGTTCAACAAGGCCCATGGCTCCCTAAACCAACCTGCTGCTATTTAAGGCAGGCGAGCTATTTGAAATGCAAGACGCTTGCCCGTTCACTTTTTGAATGAACTCCCGCTATCGCCACTGTCAATGAATTGGCATAAGGGAGCTGTCATTGATCAGGTAATAAATAAATCCTCCAAGTGAGAAGGGAGAGAGAAAATTCTTCGCTCTGGCGTGGGTTGGAGAGGGTCAAGTGAAGGCATTCGCTAAAGATTGGTTTCCACAGCGGTATCACGACTCAACCAAAGGTAGGGGGCGTGTTTAGAAGATATAGGAGAACCATAACGGAGGTAGGGATGCATGGAGGGAGAGGGAAATGGAGAGAAAGAGGGAAAATACGGTAGGAGTGAGAGGGAGTGAGAAGGAGAGAGGGAGTGAGAAGGAGAGAGGGAGTGAGAAGGAGAGAGGGAGGTAGAGAGAGGAGGGAGGTAGAGAGGGGGGGAGGTAGAGGGAGGGGGGAGGTAGAGGGAGGGGAGAGGTAGAGGGAGGGGAGAGGTAGAGGGAGGGGAGAGGTAGAGGGAAGGAGGGAGGTAGAGAGAGGGAGGGAGGTAGAGAGAGGGAGGGAGGTAGAGAGAGGGAGGGAGGTAGAGAGAGAGAGGGACGGAGGTAGAGAGAGGGAGGGAGGTAGAGAGAGGGAGGGAGGTAGAGAGAGGGAGGGAGAAATTTCCGAGGTAGAGAGAGGGAGGGAGGTAGAGAGAGAGAGGGAGGTAGAGAGAGGGAGGTAGAGAGAGGGAGGGAGGGAGGTAGAGAGAGGGAGGGAGGTAGAGAGAGGGAGGGAGGTAGAGAGAGGGAGGGAGGTGGAGGGAGGGAGGTAGAGAGAGGGAGGGAGGTAGAGAGAGGGAGGGAGGTAGGTAGAGAGAGGGGGGGAGGTAGAGAGAGGGAGGGAGGTAGAGAGAGAGAGGGAGGTAGAGAGAGAGAGAGGGAGGTAGAGAGAGGGAGGTAGAGAGAGGGAGAAAACGAGAGAATGAGGGAGAGAGGGGGATGTAGAGTGTGAGAGTGACGGAAATAGATAGGGAGATAGGAGAGGTATGGGAAAGATACAAGGGAGAGAGACAGGTAGGAAGGGCGAAATGAAAAAGGGGAGGGAGGAGAGAGAGAGAGAGAGATGATAAGAGGGAATGATGGAGAGAGGACACCTTCCCGTTAACTCGTCGAGTGCCGATCTTTGAAAAGGTTGCGGTCGCCACGCTCGATTGAGTAAACCACGGGCGAAAATTAAGAGATCGGAAAATAAAAGTTGACGTATAAAAACTTCGCTCGCCCATCGAAGGGACCGATCTGCGCCGTCCAAGCATATATAAGACAACGGTGGTCTCGGTGAGTGGGTGGAGGAAACTCTTGGAAACCTTTCACGGCCGCATCCAATATCCACCTGGGTCATCAATACAGGAGACAACAATTGGAGTAATGGAATGCCTTTGAATCTACAATTCTCGTAGTAAACTTCACGGGAAAAATGTGACTACGGAAAATATCTCCTTACGCTTTTCATTTCTTATTGTTTGCAGTCAGACCCCGATTTAGTGCCACCTTTGTCCATCGCTGACGTTGGCGCTAAAGCGGGGGTGCTGGCAAATCGAAACATATGCTTGCCCTACGTCAGGGGTCCCCAAACTACGGCCCGCGGGCCACATCCGGCCCGCGCAGTGATTTAATCCGGCCTGCCTTATCAGCAAGAGTATTCATTAGATATCATTTATGATAACTAAACTACATTTTCCAAGTATTTGGGTGAAATATACTTTTAATATAAGCGAATTGCATATTACAGAATCGTAAAAATTCTCAAAACTTATTCTTTGAAATTATTACACGGTCCGATCAGTCATTTGAAATTCTGTACGTGGCCCGCACAGTGGATCAAGAAGCCTCATGTGGCCCTTTCAGTAAAAAGTTTGGTGACCCCTGCTCTATGTAATCACTTAATGGGCGGTATGAGGGAGTGGCGCTACATAGAGGTGCGCTAAATCGGGTTCTGACTATATTACCGAACTAGTGCATTTCATCTTAAAAATAAACGGGAATGCATGAATAAATTACGATATTATTACATTTAAATTAAAACATCCCATTCTCTCTACCATTCTACTCTTATACTCCCTCTCTCCCCTAAAAGAATACAGCTCTCTCAGCGTGACGGAATTACAAACAAAGCTCATTATTTATATAGGGAAAAGATACGGCGGCTACCTTCCACATGAAACGCGCGTGCAATTCAGCCATCCGCATTATGGAAAGCGTACGCCAACTTTGTCTTTTATTTATAAAATATTCCAAAATTAGCCCGTAAATTATTAACCGTTATCTTTAAATTCTTCCGTCTCTTTTCCCACAAATCACGATATCACACGCGCACGGCGAAATAGCTCGCGCGATCGATTGTTAACAGGTGCACGGGACGCAGGGAGGGACTTCACTAAACGCCTTTCATTCAGGAAAATCCAAAAGGACAAAATGGATGGGAATGCGACCGAAAAGGGCAACACGCGAAGGAATGCAACGAAACCGTAGGATGTCCGACCGCCACCATGACAAACGGGACAACTATTTTTCCAGCTTACGCGCGGCAGATTTAGTTGAGTTTCGAACCCGAGTCGATTCCGCTGAAAAATCTTGCACGAGGTTTTTCTCATCTTCCGAGATAGGGAAAGAGATAAGTCGAACCCCGATTTAGCGCCACCGTTTGTCCATCACTGACATTGGCACTACAGCGGGGGTGGCGATAAATCCAGGTAGATTCTTGTTCTAGGTAATCATAAGACGGAAGTTCTGTTCACACCGATAAATGGGCGGTATGTGGGGGTGGCGGTATGGGGGAGGGGGGGGTGGCGCTATACAGGGGGGCGCGAAATCGAGGTTTGACTTTACCTCGATTTACGCCACCCCCGCTTTAGCACCAGCGTTAGTGATGGACAAACGGTGGGGATAAATCGGGACTGTACACAAACTTCAACATTCTGTATCGACAAAAGTTTTTTGGAAAAATCGCCATTTACTGTCTGTTTTAGCAACTCTTCCCTTACTCGCTTTTTACGCTTTAACTTTTAATAGTCTACTACCGCACTCGATATCTTGCTAAATCAGGATCTGACTGTACTTCATCGAAAAGAAAAACAAAAGAAAAACGCGAAATGAGTCATGAGAAGTTGACTTCCCTAACGCGGAATTTATGAAACGCGATATTACTGGCACACCTTCGACTACTTTACGATTAGTCAGGAGGAAAAAGAGGAAATGTACACCGATGTCATAATTACCGCTGAATAAACCAAGAACGAACGTTGCTTATGCTATTTACGCAACAAATCGCGCCTCGCCAGATAGGTAGGCACAGCCACCGACTCCCGACACCAAGGTCGCGTGTTCGAATCCAGATATAGACGCGCGCCTTCAACAACTCAACACATCACTGAGATTACTGTACGACATGGGGCACTGCTCGCGAGCCGGCGGTAAACGAAAAAAAAAACAAAACTAACACGATAATTCGCTTTATGAAGCGGCCGTATAAATAACAGAAACGAAATTAAATAAAAACTACCGTTAATTCCCCGTCAAATATAACTGGTATGCATGAATGCAGTATTAAGTTAAAATCGAAATAAAAATTAATTAAACCAACTTTTACATGCACTAAAAAGTAAGCGATAAATATAAAATTCATATAATTGAGTGTTCCAGAGTGTAAAAATACTTTTGGGAGAATAGAAATCCTTGGAGAAAGAAATACATTACGCTATACAACTCTTTTGTCAAAAATTATTTTTAATTTACGAAACATTTAATTTAGTCTCTTTCTCCCTGTCTCTCTCCTTTCTTCCTCTCTCTCGTATTCAAGCATTCAAAGCACGCATTCCTTACGCATATAGTATAAGGATTGAGATGGTAATACAATCTAGAGTTTCAACAATGACACAGTCGGCAAGGCAACATAATATTAAAAAGCTTAAAATTTACAAATAAATATGATTCAAACGTAGAACGAGAGATTTCGTATCGTAGGCAAAATGCGACGATAAGACTAAAAAACGTTATTTGTTTTTCTTTAGAAGGGTATAGGTCCGAAGATCGTAGATCAATTCTTTCAAATTTTAATTTGTGAAAGAATAGAAGCCTGTAAGTCCAAAAATCGATTTTTTCGTGTTATCTTATGGGATACAGAAATTATCTACTGGAGTCGAACTCGGGTCTTTATTGGGATATTGTTTCGTAAATGGCTTTTACTATAAGAGACAAACATTCGTACCAAATTTCAACCATCTACCTGCTCGGAAGGTTTGTTAAAAATAGCATTCCAGTCAATCAGTGGCGCGCCCTGGTGGAAGTTGTTGCAGTAAGAGACATTTATGTATATACAGATGAAAACGACCTTTGAAAAAACCGAACCAGACCGCTTGGCCCATATCCCCGACAAAAAAAGAAAAATTAACGCATCGACGGTCGAAAAGGCGGACGATTCTAAAACCGCGCGTACGAAAAAAAACAAGAGATCCCGACGGCGAGCAATTTCTCGGGTAAAACAAGCAAATTGGAAAAATATGGAAACCAGAACCAGACGCCGGAGCGCTGTGGCGCGTTGAAATCGGGAGGTAGGAAGGAGCCGGCCGTTTATACATAATGTGAGAGGGGGGAGGAAAAAAAAGAACGCTTATTTTCCTCCTCCCCGTCACATCCTCACGAATCTGGCTAAAAATAAGCGATAGGTAGGCCGCACGCGCTCTCACGCACGCACACCTGAGACGGCGAAAGAGAGATGCAGGGAGGAGAAAGGGAGTGAACGCAAGAGGTGAACGCACCCTAAAGAGAATACGGGAGGAGGCGAAAAAAAAAGAGGCGCACATACGCACGCGGAACATGTTGGAGGACGAGGTCGACGAGCGGACGAAGGTAACGAAGAAAATGCACTCCTCCGAGGGCAAAAAAACAGCAATTATTTACGTCGAGAGCTACGCAGAAATGTACAATATTGAAAAGAGAAAACCATACGACATACGTAATAAAACATGCGGAATAATTTGCAGCGGCGGGAGAAAGAGAAATTATGAAGTTTTAATCAATATCTGCAATTAAAAATAGTAAGGGCGGGAGAAAAAGAAATACCGAGTTGTTAATTGATATTTGCAAAAAACGCCTTTGGTGATCGCGGTTTCTCTCCGATACGCCGTTAGAGGCGCTAAAAGCCACGAGCGGGGATTTCAATGTTTGTTTGGGTTGGGTTGTTTATTTTTCTGTGCTGCCCTTGCAATAAATAATTATCATTTATTCCTACTATTAGAACTCGCTAGGCCTTTATTTTAGCGGGATCCGACCCTTGTGAAATTGTGAGGAGATTAGGTTACCATTTTATCAATGAAAAAGATACACAATGAAACCTTACCATGCGCGACTTTCCCCGGAACAAACGATATACGCGGTTAAATAAATGTGAGTTATTTATCCAACATGTGTTGATTATACGTGGTCCTGAATTAGGCGCGAACCACACTTTTATATAAGTTTATGACGTGATAATAAAGCTCGTACCCAACGCAAACGTGATTTTTTCCGTATGGTATTAAATGTGCATAATGCGGCAAGTTCCAAGAACCACGGTATAGGAGCTGGAAAGTGTCGAATTCCGCGGAATGGTAAAGTAAAGTAAAGCAGAGACGGTAAAAAAAACAAAAGAATGACATCAACTTCGATGACGAAGGCAGTCAAGAACGCACACAAATCGACCGTTCCGATGCAACATGGGGAGGAGAGAGCGGACGAAAATTCTTCAATTTCTGCCGTTTCGAAATTCCGATTCGCAATACCGAAATCCGCTGCCGCCCGAAAAAATAAATAAAAACAAACGAGAAGCGCCCGATAAAAAAATCTACAAACACGACGATCGTGATTCCGATGCACACACGACAAAAAAATTCTCCCAAAAACGACTTAGCATCATGATCTCACACACTGCGAGGTTCAACGCACTGCGTGATTCGCGCATCGGCATTTTGGGCGCCTGAGAGTGCTCGTCTGGCGATGACGTCATAGAAAGCGCGGGACAGAGACTAGCCGACAAATGATAAACCATAATGGCTTCCTAAAGAGAAAATTAGGAAGCACTCGACGAAATGCATCGAGCATTTCATCGTTCACTTTTTTCTTTCGCCACCACCTTAGACCCGTCCTTTTAGAAAATATAGCGACGCTATTGCATAAAAGAAACTCCTGGTCCATCTGCATATTCTTCCGACGCTTCGGTCAACATTTTCGCTCGTAATTATTGCCTGTTCGAGGAGAGAAAAGAGGCTTTGTATTTTGTTCTTCATTCTGGAGTTTCCAGACAACTTTTATTTTCCCCGATCGCTCGATTCTTTCATTTGCGGAGATATTTAAGGAAAACTGGCGGCTGACAAAACGAGGAAATGTCAACAGCGTAGAGGTTGAACGAACCGTACAAAGTACACAAGAAGAGAGGAAACAAAACAGGAAGGACGGAATGAAAGAGAAGCGCGCGCACGATTGGTTTAAGCGCGGGAGTGTCGCCGAAAACGAGATAAAGCGACGCGATTGAGAAAAATCACGGACGGACAAACCTTACACAAGACAACAAAGGCGTCGCCGCGGAAGAAAAAGACGGAATCTTTCGCTCGCTAATTCGTATGTTACACTCGGCCACGAGAAAAAAGCTATATGTGAGAGCCGAAAAACGTTAAGCAACCGAAGAACCGTATTTGCCATGAGGCACTGCAGGCAGTGCCGTAGATACGCCCACCCATTGCGTGCCTGGTCCGCGGGGAAAGACTTAAGGTTATCCATACTCATTTATGTTTATACAAGATAACATTTTCCATTCACTTATGTGAACAAAATAATTAACAAAACTACGGGTTTTGTTGTTTTTGCATTATTAATTGAAGACGGGGAAAACGTCATAAATTCTGGAACCGGAGCCCAAGTAGCCGTCGTTACGCCAGTGATTGTACGCACGTTTTTAGGCGCGCCGACGATTTTTGAAAGCGATCGTTTTTTAGCTCACACACTTTTAAAAAATTATAAAAGTTCGGATAATTATTAGCAAAAAAGCAAAGCCATCGCGAATTAATACTCAAACTGTCGTTTATATTTCTTTACAGGAAACACGGATGTCAGCAGCAGGTGCGGGGAGGAGCGAGCACTGAAGATGCCTGTGATTAGGATGATGGTAAAAAAATCTTGCTCCGGGATTGTATAAGACTGGGGTAAAGGTGATATCTGCATTTGGAAAAAGAAATTCCAAATGTCACACCTAAGTAACGACAAGGCTATATAACAGGGGTGGCCAAACTGTGGCTCGCGAGCCACATACGGCTCTTTTAAATATTCATCCAGAGGCGTATCAACGTTTTTCACCTCAGAACACAATGAAGTATTGTGGCTTGAGACGTTTTGAGGATGCCTAAGGGACATCCATTATATCTGAATTGCTTCGGATACAGGATTCCTTTTACTATTCATAAATTTATGAACACAGAATGTCATGCGGCTCTCCAACTTCTAAAGATGATCGCATGCGGCGCAGAGTGTAAGTTTGGCCATCCCTGCTATATAACATAACATGCGAATAAAGCTATCGTTAAAATAAAAAAACTAGTTGATGTCACTACAATTATTTTAATTATAATTTTCTTAATTATAACTGAAGAACAATAGTAATCTACGAAAAATTCTGAAAGGCGCCTGCGATTAGCGCCGAATCCTCCAGGTACGACTCTGCATCCGATATTCGATACCGTTAATCTCTTCGTTCAACGCCTCTGCGATATCCACAGCCTTGAATCTACCCGTGGGCATAAGCACTGCCACTCTCGATGAACTCGGTGCAACAGGCTGTCACTGCCGTTTAAACTTAGACATTCCATTAATTAAACAGTTACAGATTTCTAACAAGGTAACCTACAATTATTATGAGCAAGACAAAGCAGAAAAACAGCAAAAAAACACAAAAACAAAAGAAAAACACAAAAACAAAAAGAAAAAGAAACAAAAGAAAAACACAAAAACCAAAATAAAAATAAACAAAAACAAGAGAGAAAACCAAAACAAAACAAAATAAAACAAATAATACCTATAAAGTAAACGCAGGGGATAAACGTCACGAGAGCGTCGAAATCAACAAAATCACACCACGCAACCTGAATCAAGACTTACGACAATTTAGGATGTCCAAGGTGTGAGAGACCAAACGACCCGCAAAAGCAACACCATTTAATAAAGTTCAGAATTAACGCCCGAGGGCGAAAACTTCGCTGCGGCTGACCCGTAAAAAGCGCCCACGAAAGAGAGCTCAAGGGGGTCCGGCCATAAAAATAAAAAAACGCGATAAAAAACGGGAATGGGGAGGGGTTTTGGCCGAGACAAATTAATTTAATGTTAAGACGTCGTGGGCGGAGCAAAAAAAAAATATCTATAAAACGGGATAAACACCTACGCGCGTTATAATGAGTTACGAGGCAGGTAAAAAGTAGGGAGCGACGCGGAGGAGGACAGACGGCATAAAAAAAGAAAGACAGATGGCCTTAACGGAGAGATACAGAAAACAGACAAAGAGAAAACGGAAAGAGCCTTCATTGGGGGCGGCGCTAATAAAAGAAAGGAAAAAGGAAGAGTACGCGAAAACCGTAGTGCATTGGAGGGCAAGACGGTGAGACACATGAGAAGTGTTACCATAAAAGGGTGAAAATAATAAAACACCGACGAAGTAAAGATTGGATTGATAACGTGTACTTCGCTCAAAGCAGACAGAAAAATACAGAGAAAATATCCTTCCTCCATAACTTCCTCGATATGAGAAGACTAATAGAGAAGGATAATGGGGATGAGGAGATACGGAAATCACGAGGGACTAAAACAAATTGAGTTAGGAGAGAAGAGAAATGACAGGAGAGAAACGAGGAAGAGAGAAAAGGGAAGAAAAGGTGAGAAAGAATAGAGGGGAGGATAAAGAGGTAGGAAAGGGAATAAGGGATATAGAGAAAGGAGAGAGGGAGGAAGAGAAAGATGAGGGAGAAAAGAGAGGGAGAAAAGAGGGAGAAAAGAGAGGGAGAAAAGAGAGGGAGAAAAGAGAGGGAGAAAAGAGAGGGAGAAAAGAGAGGGAGAAAAAAGAGGGAGAAAGAAGAGGGAGAAGAGAGGAAGATGAGGAAGAGAAAATAGAGAGGAAAAAGAAAATAGAGAGGAAAAAGAAAAAGAGGGAAAAAGAAAGAGGGGAAAAAGAAAAAGAGGGATAAAGAAAAGGATGGAAAAAGAAAGAGGTAAAAACGAAAAGAGGGAAAAGGAAAAAGAGGGAAGAAGAGAACGAGGGAAGAAGAGAGAAGAGAAAGGAGAGGGGGAAGAGAAAGGAGAGAGGGAAGAGAAAGGAGAGAGGGAAGAGAGAGGAGAGAGGAGAGAGAGGAGAGAGAAGAGAGAGGAGAGAGAAGAGAGAGGAGAGGGAAAAGAGGGAAGAGAGGGAAGAGAGAGAAGAGAGAGGAGAGAGAAGAGAAAGGAGAGGGAAAAGAGGGAAGAGAAAGGAGAGGGAAGAGAAAGGAGAGGGAAGAGAAAGGAGAGGGAAGAGAAAGGAGAGGGAAGAGAAAGGAGAGGGAAGAGAAAGGAGAGGGAAGAGAAAGGAGAGGGAAGAGAAAGGAGAGGGAAGAGAAAGGACATGGAAGAGAAATGAGAGGGAAGATAAATGAGAGGGAAGAGAAATGAGAGGGAAGATAGATAGATAGATAATCGTCTTTATTCGGGCGAAATTTAGACCATAAGGTCCATTCTTACATTTAATTTAAATGAGAGGAAAGAGAAATGAGAGGGAAGAGAAAGTAGAGGGAAGAGAAAGGAGAGGGAAGAGAAAGGAAATGGAAGAGAAAGGAGATGGAAGAGAAAGGAGATGGAAGAGAAAAGAGAGGGAAGAGAAAAGAGAGGGAAGAGAAAGGGGAGGGTGAAGAGAAAGGAGGGAAGAGAAAGTATGGGAGGGAAGAGAAAGGAGAAAGAAAAGAGAAAGAGAATAGAGAGAGGCAGCGAGAGAAAGGAGAGGGAGCGAGAGAAAGGAGAGGGAGCGAGAGAAAGTAGAGAGAGAGCGAGAGAAAGTAGAGAGGGAGCGATAGAAAGGAGAGAGGGACCGAGAAGATGAGAGGGAGGGAGAGGATGAGAGATGGAGGGAGAGGATGAGAGATGGAGGGAGAGGATGAGAGAGGGAGCGAGAGGATGAGAGAGGGAGTGAGAGGATGAGAGAGGGAGCGAGAGGATGAGAGAGGGAGTGAGAGTATGAGAGAGGGAGTGAGAGGATGAGAGAGGGAGTGAGAGGATGAGAGAGGGAGTGAGAGGATGAGAGAGGGACGGAGAGGATGAGGGAGGGGTGGAGAGGATGCGAGAGACAAGAAGAGGGAGAGAAGATACGGGTAGCGAGGAAGATAAGAGGTATGGAGAGTGGGAGAGGCAGAGAAATAAATAGTGCGAGGGTTGGGCGAAAGATGACAGGGCGGAGTGTGAGAATGGATGTGAGAGGTAAGAAATTTACGCACCCTCGCCTACCGCAATAAAGAACACTAGAGATAGAACGAGAGAGAGACGAACGAGGGGAACCTTATCCATATACTCCCCGACTAAAAATCCACTCCGCGACGCAGCACAACGGCGCGTAGGAAAAGTAAAATAAAAGCGAGGAAGCTTTTAAAAAGCGCCAGGTGCGGCACGTCGGGCGGTAATTAAAAAAGTAAAAGGACGAACGTAAAGCGCGCCGCACGCGAGTCAACAGCGTCGTTAAAAATAAATTTTTTTTTTCAGACCCGGAGGCTTCCTTTTATCTCGCTCCGGGTTCTTTTTTTTTACTGCGCTGCCGGAGTGCATTCGGTCCCGCACACCGTATGTGCTTACGTTCGTCGGATGGCTCTTTTAAAGGGGATGGGAAGAGACAGAACGGCGAGAAGGGTGGGTTGGGAGAGGACCGTAAATGCACCCACGCAAGGCGCGTATTTGCGAGAGCCAGAGACCCAATTGGCCGCCGGGTACTTCTCCGCCCCCCTCACTCTTCCCTCCCCTTTCCCCCGCAAAGCTTAGGACTGAGATTTACTGCTCGCAGTGATTTACGTCGCCGATTTTAATTTAGAAGTTTTACGGCGGGGCGATTCTGTAGCAGCGTCTTATCCGATCATAACGCTGTAAACCAGAAAAGGTCCCGACGTTCATCAAACGCGCGGTCTCCGCTGACATACGCGCGCTTATGGCAGCGTGCTGGTTGCGTCGACAGGAAACGTAAGTGGCAGAAATCGTTAATGAACTGAAAGCGGATGAACCGCTTACCAAGACAACCCCTTTAACGGTTTCCTTATTTTTAGGCTACAACACTGTAGTTTCTGCGTTAATATTAAACTTTTCGCGACTAATGATGTTTATTAAATTAGAATCTAAACGAAACATTACGGCAGTGATAGCTAAAATCGCGTGACAGACACCGAGAGCCTAATATTACCTCAGTGGCCGTTACAATGTCGCATGAGCTTAAAGTAATATTCCGTCCGAAACCGCTAATGGGTTCATAGTCATAATGAAATACCGAATATACGATATGTTCAAGCAAGAGTCAGAAACTTCTGTGGCGGCGGCATTCTTAGCTGCGAATGTTACAGCGGGCCGCATTGAAGACCTCGACCAGTTCGGCAGACCGGAAAAAAGTTCGCATCAAACGTTACCTGCATTCTGTGGTAAGTGAAAAATCAAGTTTAAATAATTTGCCGGCGCCAAAGTCGCACCAGAAAGGTTTATAAGCATAATTTAATTGAAAATATACAGTTCTGCGTTGAATTTCACGGAGCGTGTGATCTTCGTAGTTTATGAAATTAATCTTGATGGGCAGATGAAAAATCGATTAACGAAAACTCATTTGAACGCATACAAATTATAGCAAATAAAAAGTTCGCGGAACACATAAATTGCTCTCTGGGGCCCTAGGTTGCACGTCCCTGTACCTATAAACAGCAAGAACATATGCCATGGGACACCAAGATAAGGGTTTGAATCCCGCCGAGAACATAGATGTTTGCCATTCCAAGCTTAATAACCCGATTTCCGGCAAATCTGGGCAATACACCTTCCACTCACATGATACGAAAGGCAACGGCAAAAATTCTTCAAATTACATCATATTCCAACTACATAAGTTTGAACTTACTGTCAACCGTTAGGACGAAACCTAGATGCTGCTTGCGTGAAACAAAAATTTACGTAAACCCTCTATATATTCTATTTCGGGATGATCGGAAGGGGGACAAAGGGAGAGGGAGGAGAGTCGAGTACGGCGTGGGTGTTAAGTAGAAAAACAAATACTCTCCTGATAGGCGAGGCATGCAGGCGGAAGCTCGAAACCTCGCGACCAACGGGAAGAGGAGCAACCGTCGAGAGAAAGGCATTTCTCCTCTCTCTCCGCGCAGGTGGTCGGGAAACACGGCAGGATATTTCCAAGAGGTTGTCAGAGGAGGAGGAGAAAGAGAGATAGAGAGAGGCAATGTGTGGCAGGTTATATGCGGAGAACTATTGACGCGGGGGGCAGTACGTTTCCTTCGTCAACCCTTAACAATGGGAACGCAATACGACGTTTCTCCCGAGTTGATAACATGTGAGCTGGAACGACCCTCTCAATCTGGGTCGTGCTTGAAGAACCATTACACGAGAAAGAGAAAAGAAAAAAGGGAAAAACTGAGAGATAGAGAGGGAGAGAGAGATAGAGAGAGAGATAGAGAGAGAGATAGAGAGGGAGATAGAGAGGGAGAGGGAGATAGAGATGGAGATAGAGATGGAGATAGAGGGAGATAGAGGGAGAGAGGGAGATAGAGTGAGAGAGAGAGAGGGGGGGGAGAGACAGAGAGGGAGAGAGACAGAGAGAGAGGGAGAGAGATAGAGAGGGAGAGAGATAGAGAGGGAGAGAGATAGAGAGGGAGAGAGATAGAGAGGGAGAGAGATAGAGAGGGAGAGAGATAGAGAGGGAGGGAGAGAGATAGAGAGGGAGAGAGATAGAGAGGGAGAGAGATAGAGATAGAGAGGGATAGAAAGGGATAAGAATGAGCCGATCTCGGTATCGTGCACTTTTACAAAAACTATTTTTTCACTTCGAAGCGTCGCTGGTACGAGCGCGTGTAAAACGCTTTCTTTAACACATTCGTAGGGGAGGAGAATGGATAGAATAGAGGGAAAGAAAGGCGAAAAAACCCGTGTACTAACGCAGAACGCACATGCATACAATTGCGAAACGCCCTCCCCTTTCCCTCCTCCAAAGAGGTCACAAGAGGACGTCGTACCTTCTCCCTCTCGATAGACAGATGAAGGGTGCTGAGGCGACTTGCATTCGAAAACTCCCTCCCCCTCTCTATATCTTGCATTGCCCTATTTTCTTGATTTAACTAACGAATCGTCGTAAGCCACGTGCAGCGAACATTCATAACCTCACGATAGCAGCAAAAAAACGCGCGATCTCCATTAACCCGAACTTGGAGGAAAGACCAAAAACACGATTGGTACGCATCCTGTTTAATGGTACAGGACGAATAGAAATCTTCTGATTAGTATCCTTACACGTTGATTTGAATTTTTAACTCTTGAGTTTTGATTTTAAAAAGGTCTGGATTATTTTTAATCATTTGACAAACATTAGCGTGAGTAAATATTTTTTCATAAACAATTTGTACGAGATTACGTCAAGGTCGGGGAAGGCAACTGTTCCACAATGAAGGAATCTCTCGATTTACCAGTTTCTTCCTACCTCCAAATCTTAATATCGTTGGCGTCAGTTCGGTAGTTAACCGTTACAATCTATATAAGACAAAATGACGAAAAATGCGGCAGAATGTTGATTCGAGCAATTACCGGTCACGGGTTCATCTTAGGGACCCAAAAACAATCAAAGCGGTACTCAAATTAGTGTCACATCTAATATAGTTTAATATTTTAGACCGAGAAAACTATTTAACGTGGCGAGCCGTATTCAAAATTTCGAATCCATCGGCGGGCGAGAAAAAGAGTCCACATCAAAACCTACGTGGCGGTTGGGTTATCATGAGAGTGAAAACAAATTATTAGCTCAAGAATTTCAACGCCCAAGGTTTCACGACCCAGAAATTTATCCTGCGGATCGTTTTCCATCTTAGCTCCGAAGGCCGCATGCGGTCTCTGGCCCTAGCCGAAGAGGACGGCGGATGTGACGAAAGAAGGATGAAGCAAAATACACTAGTATCCCCGGGCCGGAAAAGAGCGCTCGAAGGATATGGCCGTGAAGCAGGCCGCATGCGGCCCGTACATTGCCCGCCCTCGTCGAATGCTATCAAAGCGTCGAAGAGGACGACGGATATGATGAAAGAAGGGGAATAAAATCGACGCGCATGCCTTGGGCGGGGAAGAGCACCTTTAGGCATGTTTCAGGCATGGAGTACCGCACTTCACGTAACGAATGCACCTTCCTTCGGTAAATTACTTAAGCGTTCCCCTCGACAGAATAATTTTTTTTAAACTGAATAAGACGCGGTGACGTAATCTCGGCCTTGTGTTTCTCAACACATAACACTTTAAAGATGGATGGGAGGGGGGGGGGGGGGGGGGGGGGGAGAGAGAGGATGTTGGTTGCGTAAGAAACGGCGAATACATAGGCGCGTTATCGAATGGACGCGATTATAAATATAAACAGCGCGAAGGACACGACGGAACGGAGCGCGTCAGCGGATTATCTCTTGTGAATGGATTTCACAACACGGCTCTTGGAGAAAAGTCGCATTCCCTCCATTGAAAAAGATGCTGAATAGCGGATTCTGGGCACCGGTGACTTTCTTAAAGAGAATTCCAGCGCGACTAAATGATAATGCCACTTCATACAAAAGGATTTCTTGGCTCCTCGCGGTTAAACGAAGTCGCCCGACTAATTGCGACCTCGAAATTTCAGTCAATTGTTAAGACAGAGAAAACGAAACATCATGGGCATCGAGGTCATATTTATAAAATGAATCCGCTATGACAGAGGACTAAAAGGAGGAAATGTTCCTTTCTAAATTAGGGGATAGGAAACTGGAACAGAATACCTGCGGAGGTCTTCCGACGGGGGGCTATATCGAGGCCAACATTGCGCGAAATTGTTAATTATTATGCGAATGTAATAAATACGCATCTTACCAGTTATTTTTAAACTTGATAGTTTGTTGTAAATCCCATAAATCTTTTATTGCTGGATCTTCACGCGCCCAAAATGTGAACAACAGTATCTATATATTTTTTATAAATCTGGAGAAATTATGCCCTCAACATTTGCGGATGTTGCAGTCATGGATATCACCGTGAATGTCGAATCCGCAAATGCTTCAAGCTCCAGTACTTGCATATTGGCAGCAACAACTTGCGGAAGATGCCGCAAATTAAATTAAATCGGCGAATACTTAAGTTTATAAGCAACGGATGACAAATCGGTGCACACAAAAACCCTCCACGGATAATCAAAACCGCGAATGTTGAGGAAGTTTTGCTGGATGAAACTTCCCCAGTATTCTATTTGTCCAACTTATAACGTATTCTGAACACCAACAAAATCCGAAGCGTCTCCTTTCGAAATAACAGAGGAAAAACTAAGTCGCGGCCGGGAATTGAACCCGGATCTGCGGCTTTCCAGACGAAAGCGCCATCCATCACGATATAGGGATAGGGGGCACAGCGCGTAAATCTCATCCGCTCTCTACATTCCTCTTTAATTTTTTCGTTCACCCGAGGAACATTTTACCGCTTAAAAAGGCGACATCGATTAAAAATCCCGGCGGGAAACTGGTCTTGCTCCAAGGCTCCATTGAGAAAAGTGATAAAAACTCATTAGACCCAGTAGACGACTTAGGGTGCAATTACGTACGCTCCTCGCCCCATCCCCTCCCCACACAAACACACGGCAGCCACTATCGACCATTCATATAAAACGATTCCGCAATCCTTTAGCGTTCTGACGAAAAAAAATGTCGTGGGACCAAAATCGACTGAGTAAACTAAACGGACACGAAGACGACCGTCCTGTCCTCTCTCTCCATCTTAATCGTAAACATGCGAGGGGAACGGAAAAAGCCACGCTGATGGGATCGCGCTGCTTACGCAACCACATCCTATGAACTGCGTTGACGTAAAAAAAATCACGTGACGTCGTGTACGTACCGTTCTAAATCGACTGGTAAACAAAAAATCCAAGCGAAAATCTTTCCATAGAGAATAATGTAATGCGATAATGCAAAAAGGGTACTTTTTGACAAAAGCAAGAAATTCTCTAACGCCTACCTTATCGTCAGATACGTACGCAGCTGGTCACAGGTGGTGAACGAATAATGGACATTAATTAAAATTCATAAGCTATAATTTTCTACTTCGAAATTTACCTTTTATGACAAACAATGCGGAGTCCCAATCCAATCGAATTTATACCTTGTGGTAAGACTATGATCAAAGTTAAATATTGCTTACACATTTTAATCGAACGATGATAATGGCGGCCAAAACTTTGCGAGCGCCTATACCCTACAGTAAAGCGAGTGCATTCCCCGTTCCTCTGAATGAAAAAAACTTCCTTTAACGCGAAACTACCACATCCTGATATAAAAACTTTAATCAACACAACAGTTTAACAAGTGTAACACAATTAATCTCTTACACCCGCCGTCATCTCACAGTTACCTCACACAACTTATTACAGACAACAATCCGATGACTCCACGCGATCAAAAATTAAAACCGATCCGACCTGATCAATTAACCCATCTTCCGAATGACGACTTAAAAACTCGCCCCCCGATCCAACACCATCTGTAGTCACTGGTACCAATAAAACATCCAACTTAAAAAAATAAAACGGCATATGATATAATAATTCGTATGTTAAATTTACCGAATCTCTTTTTAATCATAGCTTCGCGGGCCGCATAAAATGTTCTCGGGGGCCGCATGCTGGCCGCGGGCCGTGAGTTGCTCGCCACTGATATATGCTAGCAGTGGTGAGCATTGACGACTTGAGACGCGGCCCGCCACGTACAAAAGGTTCTACACCAATGTCAAATAGGTTGTGCAGCAGTAGTGTTCAACCCCATCGCCAATTGTGACAAATCGGCCATTGGTGTGTGGCGAATTGATGCTCACAATCTATTGTCTACTACTTTTTATTAGTTTATTAAATCACACTACTAATTTTGTTTATATCCGGTTGTGTAAATTTTACATACAACTGCCTTTTCGCAACAATATAAAATATTATTTTTATAAATAGGATACAAAAACAAGACTAGTGATACACAATAATGATTCGCGCCCTCTCACCCCCGGATGTCGCTGTTACTTATGTTAGTGTGGATTTTACGCCAAATTCCACTGCGCGACTTGGACAAATGAGCTTTCAAGTATCACATTAAAACTTAATGTTTGAATTTAATGAATTACCTGACTATCGAATGATTTAAATCATTCCAGTGGTAGCCTTTTACTTAAATTAATTCCTATTTATAAAATTTATATTTTGTATTATGTGGCGAAAATGTTGATCTGTTCGCCACAGGTGTGGCGAACCTAAAAATTCTATTGGATACCAATTTGGAAAGAAAGGTGGTACGCGAAAGGGAGGGAGACGCGATCATTCAAGGCGTAAACATCCAACACGGCGCGGCCGTGAATGCCACGGGAACTTAGAGGCGCGGGTAGACGGGGAGGCGGAGCGATGAGGGAGTGGGGAAGGCACTACTGCGGCAGCCGCTTAAGAAGTAAGGAGCAGATAGAGAGAAGTACATCGGTGCAGTTTAAAAGGAGACGGAGCGGTCGGTCGTTGAACCCGCGTCCTCCTGAATGGAGGTCCGATTACGGCATCCTCTCCCTTGAGGCCGGAGAGAGGGAAGCGCGGATCGGAGGAAGGGAGCGGCAGCGGGAAAACGGCAAAGGGTTACGAAAGCCTTTGGCCACCGCGGAGGGAAGGGAGTAGAGAGAGAGAGAGAGAGTAGAGAGAGAGAGAAGAGAGAGGGGGAGGGAGAGAATTCAATGCGAAGGTGCTACTTAAGGCACGGCACGACTGGCGGCAGCAAGGATAAGGCAACAGAGTGAATCAGCTATGAGGAAAAAACTATATATTTATTTTATTTATTCGTTAACATTTCACATACAGCAAACAAAGGGCCAATTTACAGTGAAAACTATAACTCAACAAATAACAAACACAAACATCCATGTCCTAGGCGGGATTCGAACCTTAGTATCCGTTGGCAGATACTCTAACCACCCGTCTACCAAGGCCGACTGATTTGAACCTATTCGCTATGTGTACTAAAATACGCGTTATGGAGTGACATTCATCGATGAGATTTTTATTTTCGATCCGTTCGGCTTCCGCTTACGTGATTATCGCGGTAGCAACGCGTTAATTCGAATCTTATGGGAATAAGAACGTGTTAAAGTGAGCACACAACAAATATCAACGGGGATTCCTCTAAAATCGATGGATAAAAAGGTGCATTCCATGCTTTATAAGAGAGGAGCACTAACTATAACTAGAGAGGAGGAGGAGAGATTGTTATAATTGTCATTAAGTTATCAAATTGATTGGACTGTTTTTACAAGCCCCTATTACTCGAACCCTTAAAACAAGGAAATAAGACATTAAAACAATGAAGTTTTGAATTACTGAGCAGGAATTTTGGCGGGAAATATAACGGCGAGTTTAAAATGCAGTTGAACCCCCATAACTCGAACTTTCATAACTCAAATTTTCGAAGAGTACAAGTGCAAATTTTCTTTCTAAGCTCGTAACTGTATAGGTTAAAACAAAGGCCTACATACAAATCGAAATCGCGCCGAACAAAATCATGAACGAGTAACATACACACCTCCCCCCAAAGAAAGATCTTAATCGCCAATTCGAAGCCAAAAATAATTTTACAACATCCAATCTACGCTTGGGTAAACTACGTTCAATTCAACCGAAACTCAACGGCCGTCGTTCCTAATTATATGCGAGCGTTGCCGATTTATTTGATCCGAAACTAACCACAAGCTGAGCGCTCTGTGGTCAATATTCGAAACGCATCCATTCTCATCACCCAGCTACACATCCAAAAAATACAATAAAGGAAGTTGCTCCACGGCAATTATTGCGCCAAGCCACGCGGTCACTATTATAAGGAAAAATTACCGCACAGGAAAAACGGAGGGGAAACCCCGAAGAGTTAGCTCCTCGACTTGCATAATCTCGACGACGAGAGAGGAAAAAAATTGTGAACGACCGGCCGGATGGTGGGAAGAGTAAAAATAGACCGCGCGAGTCCCATCATTGTACCGAGTCTATAAACGGTCGCGTGGGGGAAGGGAGGAGGGAGAGAGAGAGAGAGAGAAGGATGGGTGGGAGGCCACCGGAAACGCATTGAGGATAAGAAGAACCCGGACGGATATACGATGCATTCTATCGCCCTCTTTAAAAAACGGCCTGCGGAGGCCACGGTCACCATTCAAATCCACCGGACACCGACGGACCGTATATAGAAGAGATGGAGGGTCGTTACGTTCAGGAAGATTAATCGAGAGACGAAGAACGTTTTATTCCATAGACGCGCTTATGTTTCCCTGTCTGTGTGTCCGTCTGCGTTATCAATTGAATTAAAATACCAAGTAAACGGTAAGACATATGACTGAAATTTTCAAGGTGTATATGACCAATAAATGCCATTTATTACAGCTAAATGTTACCCTGCAATTCACCAATCTGGTGGGTGGCAGGAGATACAATGCACCGAGGTCTACCTAACAGTTATTACACGCAGATTTGACTTTCCTGCTATGGTCTCGTACGCTGACAAAGAAATGTTTTGGAAAAATCGGGGTACGTAGGGGAGAGGGGCTGCAAAATTTTCAAACTAAATCTGAGCAAATGGTAACAGATATAACACTAAAATTTTCCATATTTGTGTGACCTTTAATGCCATCTATAACACTGCAGAGGAAATGTTTTTCAAAAACAACTAGCGTCAGGGAGGAGTTTAGTAATGTAGTATGTTCATATTATAAGCCAATAGTCATTAGATCAGAGACTTAACATGTGAAAGAGTATGAATATATTTTTAAAAAATAATAACTGAATAAATTACTAAGTCTATAAAGAATTTTAAGTTTACAATTCTGAATAAACCTCAACAAATAAAACGCGTTTTTTCATAACGCGTCAGAAAATGAAGCTCGCATTTTTTCCTTACGTTCAAACAGCCAATTAGAGACAACCTATGCCCTCCCACCCTCTTCTCTTTCTCTCCGTAACAAAAGGGCCCTAAAGAGATAAAAAAGGATAGCTCGCCAGAAAAAAGTTGAACGACAAAACGCGCGATACGCCACGCACGTGCGCGATGATTCGCGAGCACGTTCACGAAAGCGGTCAGGAGGAAAACATGTACGCGGAACCGTTGCTTCCGCTGGGGGATTTTTCTTCTTAAAAGCTTTCCTCCGACCGTTGTTAGTTTCACGTACGCGACGCGCGGGAGATAAGAAAAACTGTTATAAAAGCAGTCTCTTTAAAAAAAAAAGAGGTTCCCCCTGGGGGAAGAAGGTTTTTAACCGACCCCGGTGTTCGCAATTAGTATTCCGCGCCAGTTAATTGAAATTTACGACGGCGAATCGCGAACTAACGAGCGATAATTGTATTGCTTGACATAACAGCGCCGAGACATAGGTATGAAACTTAATTCGCGGCGGGGAACAAAAGAAGCTCGATTAAAACGGTATTATCGAGATTAAAATCCGTCAAAAGGAACGCATCGGTGAATGAACGCGTAAATATCTACGTCGGTAGACCAAAAAATGTGCACAATAAAACCGACCCTCCCATAAGACGGGAATGCGTCATGCAAGAATGCCGTGTAATGTGAGTCTGTGTTAGGTGAACCCAGGGGCGGCCCGAGGTACTTCGGCTTGTTCATTTATTCATTGCTCCCTAAAATAATTGATAATGAAAAGGAAAATTAATTTTATCTAGATTCCTGCCTATTCTATGATATAAAATTATATCCAACATTTATTCATTCGTAAGTAATGTATAGATAGATGATCTGGTTAGCGCCCCCAATACTTGGCGCCTAGGACAGCCGCCCGGCTCGCCCATAGCTCGGGCCGGCCGTGCGTGAACCTGACTTAACACGATGAAAGGAGGGTTGCGTTCCAAACCCCTTCAGACGCCAACCCTCGAGTCCCGAAATTCTCGATGTACGTATTATAAATAGTGTTTTTATCGATTAACTAAGCGTATGAACAAAGTACTTGAACACTCCAAAATGCCTGCACCTTCTCTCACAGAAATCTGAAATGCCACATCCCTATTCCAGACAAACCGCGATAATTAGAACCTTAATCCGCGTCACCTGAATTTTTTGCATTGAAAACAAACCATGTTGCAGCGAACCACTGTTATAAGTAGACCGCGGATCTTTAGGTAAAAACCTATTTTTTTCCTGAGTAGATATCTCAATATACAATTGTATATATACGTTTCATGAATAATTAACCCCGAAAACGTATATTTTATAGTGCCTAAAAATGCCTATTTTGACATTAATGTCTAAAAATGCCTATTTCGACGTTAATGCTTATTTTTGTCTTTTTCATGCAAAAAAAAGCCTAAAAAGGGCTAATTTTCTAAAATAATCGACTATAAAAGCAGATTTTGGTATTATTCATATTTTTTAAACTGACTGTACAATGTTCAGTCATGGGTTGGAAATGTCCTTCACACCACGGTCACGATCAAGTGGCGAACAGCAGCTCGGACCTGTCTCGCGTTCGGCGGGGTTATTCTGTTTCCCAGTGTCACGTGATACGAAAATGTAACAATGCCTTTAATCTGATGTTGCGTTTATTTCTCGTTGTCACATTGTCATATCGTGCGACACGGGAAAACGAGAATAACCCCGCAGTCCATCTCCAGACTGCAGAGGGTGAAGGTGAGAAGTGTGAACGTGAAAACTGTGAAAGTGCAATGCCTAAAGTATCAAGTTCGAAAGCTTATTTAATACGTCAGTGGTTACAAGAGTTCCCGTACTTCACAACGGATGGAAAAATTATCTTCTGTCAAGCATGCAACAAGGAGGTAAGTACATTATAATGCTGGCTTGCAACGAATTATTGGCCGTGAATTGCTTGTTATCTTTGAGGCAAAAACCATCCACATCTTTTGTTTATACGAGCCATTTTATGGTAACTATAGAAGTGGTTATTCAAAATGCCCAGCAATCCAGCTTCGGACCTTCGTAGCTGTAAAGTAAATTTTATATTTTTGTCCCATTTCCATATATCGGTCGATGAAACCACTGATGCTCTTGGCAGATACATGGCCAACTTGGTTGTTGGGAAATTGGACCCAGATGCGCCATCCAGAGCCTACCTCATCTGCACGAAGCAACTTGCCAAAACAAACCAGGAAACAATAGCACACTTCGTGAACAACGGACTAAAAGTGCTGTATCCCAAAAATCTAGACGAAGAGAAAGTGCTGCTCCTATACACAGATGCTGCATCGTACATGGTTGCTGCCATGCAGTTGCTCAAGGTGTTCTATCCCTCCCTTGTGCATGTGACATGCTTTGCCCATGGTTTGAACCGCGTAGCAGAACAGATAAGACTGGAATTCCCCAAGGTGAACAAATTGATCTCCACCGTGAAGAAGGTCTTCGTCAAGGCACCAACAAGAATACAGGCTTTTCGAGAAAAACTGCCCGATGTCCCTCTGCCACCTGAGCCTGTGCTCACCCGCTGGGGCACATGGCTGAAAGCAGCTGAATATTACAGCGAGCATATCCTTCATGTCAAGGAAGTTGTGACAAATCTAGCCGAGGATGCTGCCTGCGTCACTTCGGCAAAAATGTTGCTAGATGATCCTCCATTCCCAAGGATTAGGCGTATATTAGATCCCACTATACATCCCTTGTGCAGATTATTTCCGAATTAGAGGGCTCAGGAAAACCCATCTACGAAAAAACTGCTATGATGAATGAAGTGAAACAAAAAATAAAGGAAGCTCCAGGTGAAGTGGGGGAAAAAGTAAAAGCAAAACTAGAAAAGTTGCTACAAAAGAACTCAGGACTGCAGAGCCTATGTACAGCAGCAGATATACTGGCAGGAAAATCCAGTGAAGTTGAGTGCAAAATTCCATTTCAACATGTACCCAAGTTGAATTTCGCCCCCGTCACGTCAGTTGATGTCGAACGTTCTTTTTCTGCTTACAAAATGATATTAACTGACAAACGCCATAGTTTTGTGGTAGAAAACTTAGAAAAGGTGCTTGTTATTTATTGTGAGGCCAATTACGGGAAATTTGTGAAATAAACACAAAGAGGTGACAAATTCATTATGGGAATATCGAATGAAACACTTTGTCAAACACTCTGCGTAGTACTTACATATATACTTGAATAGTGTTTTCAGTCATTATTACTATATGTAATGTAGATAGTATTTTCTCGGTAACGCATGGGATATTAACCATAAGAATAAGTTTCAATGCATAGTAGTAAAATATTTTTGTTCTTTGAAAACACAAATCAATAATGTTTCATTGACTGGCAATTTTTGCGTGCGTGCATGTTTCAGTCTTTTTTCGTGAATTAAAGTAGATAGTTGACAGAAATGATGTTGTTTTTTACTGGACAGTTTTTGGATGTAGTTTTTAGAGCCTATTTTACGTTTTATAAAGCCTAATTAAGGTACTTAAAGAGCCTATTTTAGTCGCCTAAAACTTAATTTTTAGAACCTAAAAATCCGCGGTCTAGTTATAAGAGATCGCGTAATGGATCAGATGTATTCCCCGAAACCGAATACAGCTTCGGCGTTATGTTTAGCAAACGAAAAATTAAAAATTACTGATGTGAAAATGGATCCGTTGTCTTAACGTCGGGAATGTTTACATTTTAGTACGCGCAAGCCAGGAGTTAAGGTGACGAAGTAGTTCCCGTTATATCGACTACAGCCGAATCTACACATCTAGAACGTTCTATAATCGAATTTTGGCATGATCCGGAAACCTTTTCCACATTACGAGCCGCATTCGTACCTACAAATTTTTTGGCGGGTCACATTGGAAGTTTCGAACTCTTCGGCGGGCAAATAAGATCTGGGATGTTACTTTATGTTCCTTTGGCATCACAGAATCGATAATAAAGACTAAATTATTTTTAGCGCAAAAAATTCAGCATACATGGTTTCGTGCCCATTTAGTGTCTCAAAAATCTGTGAATACCAATGATAACGAGCTACCTGGTAACTGTAATGCTGATGTGGTTTTTCGTAACCTGTTTATGGCTACTGGAGAAATAAGTACCCATTTATTATTATTTAAAATGCTTATTCTTGATTAATTTTAATTGACAAATATGAAACTTGGAGCAACATGCTTGCTTGCAAATCACTTCACAATAAAATTTCCACTCGTACGTTGACCACAATTTCTACAACTAGGTTTTTCCTTCTGAGATTCCGGAGTTATACGAGGATTCGTTAGGGCTCGTGCACACGGGGATAGTAGAGAGGGCGGTCAAGTATGCAAGTTAACTTGTCCGATTTTTTTAAAGACAGTAGCGGAAGCAAGTGCTGTCCACACGAGGGAAAGTATTTCAACACGAGGGAAAGTATTTCAACATAGTTCAGTAGTCACCATGAATCGCTGTCATAAGATTAGATGTGATTAGAAATGTTTCTAAATTATTGTATGCTGAGATTTTGGAGATACTTGAGGATGAGATTAGCGAGAGAAATTGAGAGACCTGGATTAGGAAATGGAAGGCAAGAAGAAATACGCATGGAGGTTCTGCTTTGTTTATGGGAGAACTTTATTTGGAAGTGAAGTTGATAGTCTTAAGCGTAACTTTGTTGAACGATTCCATAATTATAAATCAGGGAAATGGAAGAACAACGTATTGATTTACATGGAAGATCCAGCTGAATAGAGATTGTGCTGGAAAAAGTTTTGATACTCTACTAAATTTAATTACTCCTGAAATTCAACGCTCAGACACAAATACGATAAGCCATACCAGCAAGAATTAAATTGGAAGCGACGTTGTCATACTTAGCTACCGGAAACATTTACGGAAGTCTACAACATTCTTTTCGAGTTTCAATATCGGTAATTTCGAGATTCGTACCTCTCGTTGCCGTGGTAGACAAAATTTGCCATTGTTTTAAATTTTTAAAATTCCCATTTTTTTGCAGCTAAAATATTTCAACCAATTCGGCGTGGATTCGTGTTCGTTTTTCAAGAAATATTATTGTCTTTTTTTCCTAGTTATAATTCAAGTTCTGAGTTTGTATCTTAATTTTAAGTAATTTAAAAATGCAATTAAAAAAGGCTTGCATCACATTCAATGCTTTTCTTATGGCGTATTGAAATGGAAGTTATGGGTCCAAAAAGTCCCCTTAAAATGGAAAATGTTGGAATTTTCGATTTTTCTACTAGTCGGGGTGAGGTTTGCAACATACCTGCGGAAACCGCATGTTTCTATGTTTCAAATAACTTTAAAAATTATCGCGTTAGAAAAACAGGGCGGACGCACGAAAAACATGCACGGACTCCACTGTCTTCAGCATTTGACTGGCTTTTGTCGACGCGTCCCAATGAGGAAATTAAAGGGGTCAGTGACGTGCCAGCACAAAATTTAGTGGTGTGGGGAGGAAAGTCGTCAGAAAAATAGAACTGCTTCCTATTCACTTGCCTGTCTTCCCAACTATTCCCACTACTGGCTTTGCTCCTGGATTCAAGGAAGTTGTCCACACGGGGATACTACCGAGGAGCAAGTCACTTGCCTACTTGACTGCCCTCTCTACTATTCCCGTGTGCACGAGCCCTTACAGTCGGGTACAAAACGGAAGGCTGTAAACCAACATAAATTCCTTTGAAGACATACGGTGCCCCGCCACGTGAAGGAGCTCTGGGGCTCTTTAAGGCGTTACTAGAGGAGCCCGAGATGCGAGAGCAAAGGGGTTTGAAACTCTCCACGTCCCTGGGCTAGACCGCCTAGAGCGAACCCTCTTTCTCTCCTCCCTCTTTTCAAAAAATTCCATCTCGTCACACATACACATGACTCCAAATGACCGAGCGAACAAACTTCACGAGATAGGGGGAGAAGGGTAGAGGACCTTCACCGCAAGAGCATACGAGTCAAATTAGATTGACTTTGGCGTGTGGGGCGGGAGAAGGGAATTAGGGAGGGAGGATAGGACAGATAGAAAGAGAGGAAGGTCCGGACCCGAGTATGACACATCCTAACGAAAGTGGGGACAGGGCAAGGGGCGAATATTTCCCAAGAGAGGGAGTCACAGAGAGGTGGTGGTGGAGGGATAGGGGGAGGAAGGGGACAGAAAATATACATATGGGAGGAAGACCGACACGAGACGGGAAAAGGAGACGATGCTGCCCTCTGTCCACTCCCCATCCACCAAACAAACATCCCCCACCCAACATGAACCTGAGAGAAACCCTTTCCTGATGATATCGAAGGAATGAATCACCTAGCTCAGCTTATATCTTGTATAAAAATATATATATATTCATGCAACATCCAAACGCGAATTTCAATCATGACGTGGCAGTAGCAATTCATTCATTGTGGAATCTTAAGAATTCCAGCGCGCACTTTGAAATTATTCTCGTCGTAATCCGTGGCAATTAGCGTATTCAGCGCGAACACATCATTCAGCGCTTTCCACATCAACGTTTACCCATTATTAGAAGCTGCTCAACATTTGGTGATTAAACAGCGAGGTAGATACAGTCTAACTGTAAGCTGCTAAATGAAAATTCGAACGCTTTTAAAGCTTTGAATTGCATAAAACGCGACTATACGATTCGGAAATACCGCTCACATTTCAAGTTTTTTTTTACATTTCGTAGTAGAAATTTCCATAAAATTTACTCGATCGTATTGTGCACATTTCATTCACAGAAGAATTACAAAAAGCTCATAATCCGCGACACCAAAATGATTTCACGGCGTGATTTATTGGAAAACCACACAATTCTATGAACGATGCACGCAGCCAGGAGTGAATTTTCGTCCCTGAAAATTCCACGGGCAGATATTTGGAAATCTAATAGGATAGACGCCACTCACTATTACCGTTGTCCATTCTTATCACATGAACATTGTTATCAAACACAGAATTCCAAACCCGAAGCTTTAATGAAAGCTGCCGTTTATTGATTATTATCACGACATACCCTCTATTTAAAAATCGACTATTTTGCCCCCACAAAATTTTATATTTAATAGATCATTCGTAGATAAAGCAATGCTTAAAATGCTAAAAGGCGGTTGGCGCATGCTGTTGGATCCCAGCCATGCGAGGCCTTTTAGAGGGTCTCGGAGGAAACCAGTGAGGAGGGAGAATTGGGAAATAAGTAGGTTGAAAGCCCACCCCCCGTGCCGGCGGCAAATAATACAAAAAGTAAAACGACTCCGGCTGGATGCGTGTTTGTATGGAGGGGAGAAATAAACGCAATGCATTCTAAGTACGTTTCCAGGAAACCTAAGGCCGTGATTTAACAACGAGAAAACGATTGCCGTAGGGAATGAGAACGCTTGAAAAAAGTGACGCGAATATTAAAGACGGTATAAAGTCGCAACCGAAATATCGTAAAAACACGTGAAAAAATTGTTCAAACACCGAAGACGCTACTTGTCGCCTGAAAGTTCTTTTTTCGTTAATGGCAACGAAAAATAAAAATATATATACTTAGGAAAAGTCGGCTTCAAAATATCTTCATTCTGGTTACGACACTACATTTTTAATGTATTTCACCCAAACAAGAAAATATTTAAAGGAGATAAAAAGGAAGTTTTTTCTATAAAAAATTGCCAATGGTTACAGCCAAAAAATTAGGTTAGGCCATCTAATGTCACTGATTACATTTACGTGCGGTTTGACTTAACCAATCACGAAATGAACCCCCGAATGAGCGATCGCATATTGATAAATTAAGCAGTTGAATAAGACATCTCCAATATTTATGACAGCTATCGGAGATACCTAAGACTAGTGCTTAAATTTTCAACTTTTTAAACTTAAATAGTGCTTCTTATGGAATTTAATTTTAGCCATAAGACGAGCACGATAATAAATTCTCTATTGAAATGACCACTCAATGTTAAGAGTACTTGACGAGGCTGTATATACGTAAATGAGTAGCGAAAAGACCGCGGCAAGATAACAAGACGTATTTCTTTGGGAACACGGTCGGAGGCGGCTAAGGACACAGCAATACGTCTGAAAGCTGTTAAACGACATTTTTGAATCGGGAAAACTGGAAATCTTAAAAAGAACGAGGACAAGCGAGGACCGCTCCGCCTTGATACGGGAACTTATGGCCTTAAATAATAGATGACAGAGGCCAGATAATAATAATTTCCTGCCGAATATCGCGGTACAATCATCGTATATGAGCAACGGCGATCCCACTACATACTTGCCGATCAAAGAGAAATTCTGTTGTTCACACAAAATAGTAACTTTCCGTGAAGAGGACGCCTAACTCCGAATATATTATAAACACTAAACTCAGTATTTAGCGGATGCCTACGGAATTACCTTACTCCGAAAAATCGGATATTCCTATTGATCAATGAGCACATTTACACGTAAAATAGAAATAATATTGTAAAAACAATTGAGTAAATATCAAGATAACAAAGAAAACTTAACTCAAGTAATGCTGTACTACGTATTAGCACCTCCGTTAGATATAGGGAAAGTTAATACCGTACATATTTACGTATTTACCGCAGTATAGATACCAACGTTTCTCAAGTTTTCAAAAAGTACAGGTTAATCGAGATACCGGTGCCGTGACAAACGGTTAATCGGGAGCTTAGTGTAGAATTTTCATAAGCAAGGATTACAGAATTCATGAAACACTTCGCATGGAACCAAATATGCACGGATGAATTGCTCAAAAGGGATTAAAATGAAATCCGAAAACTAACCGTGAAAAAAATCAAGCGAACCATACGCTAATGCAAAACCGCTCGAGAAAAACAGAACTCGGGGAACAATTTCGCAACATTTATCGCTCACTGGGTTAGAAAATCATCCAAACTGCCCACTTATAAAAGGGAACGGAACAAAAACTCGCTGATATATATATATATATATATATATATATATATATATATATATATATATATATATATATATATATATATATATATATTACTGGACCCGACACACCCTATCCCAAATAAAATGGTTTAAAAACTACACCCTAAGGAATCGTAACGTACGACATGACACATTTCTCACGCACCCCCCACCCCCAACTATCTAAATTTTCGCCATAAAAAATAACGCAACCGCAATAAATTCGGGAAGAGAAAGGCTCATTCGACCTTTCCGACGCGGATGGTCCAATTTGACGACCAAAACGCTCCACGACTGCTATCGATTCGGCGAGAGCCGCCATTTTTGGTCACGGAGAGGCGAAAGTATTATTATTATTTTTATCCGGACGAAGGAGAGAAAGATTATTCGACTCCTGCAAATCTGACGGAACAAAAAAGTGCATCGCCGTACGTGGTCCAGTAAGCGATTAACCCCCTTTTCACGGGGCAAAGGAGAGAAAAAAGAAACGCCCACGCGGGGATTCGGCAAACCTCTTTTGTCGGTTTTTCTGGCACGCCCACCACGCCATCCCCTCCGCCCTCCCTTTTCTTCTCCCACCACCGCAATCCCCTTAACCCTTTTGGAGGTGATTTATTTCGCGGTACCGTATAAGGAGGGCTAAGACGACCCCAAAAAGGCCCTCCCCTCCGAAAAACCTACCGAGGCTCCCACTATTTCAACGCACGGACTTCCGAATATTATTCCGAGAAGCAAAGAGTAAGATCTTGCACGCTTCCTCGCGATAGCAGGCATAGCTCTCCTTTCCCGCAATGGTCTCGGCGATGCGAGGTACGACCATGGAATAAAATATAAGATAAAACGGAAATGGAATCGAGGTCAGAAAGTAGCGCGTGGAACCTAATACACAATTTTTTGTGTACTTGCGAAGCTTAGAAATCCCACATCAACAAATAAACCTAAAAAGAAACGCTACGAAACTGATGGGTCCTGTCGGAACTGTGGAAAAGATTAGTTTTCCTGTAAGGACTTCCATGCACTGATGTCAATAAATACTAATGCTGAGCAATTATGATACGTGGTTAACTTTCCACAAGGACAATCTTTCCCAAATATGTAATCTATCGAAAATTAGAAAAATAGGAAGACTCAGGATGGTAATCACGAAAAAAAAAGAAAAATTACAATTTTAATAAAAGAATGAACGATAAGGCTACAACCTAACCGGCTTATTTTATCTAAATTACGCGTCGCTTTAAATTTTAATAGCAATCCTTCCTAAATATATAACGTGTTAAAAAATATAAATACGAAAAAAAGAATTCAGGATTGTAATATTAGACAAAATTTTTTAAAAATCATAATGCTAACAAAAGGATGAAATATGAAGCTACAAACCGTATTATTTTATTATAACAGGCGCCAAAAGTCATCAATCAAGGGATTCCAACAGTAAACTTGAAAAAAAAGCTTTATAAAAAACGTCATAAAACACCGCTTTGGATGGATGGAACGCGCGCAATACTTTTATTTGCCTCACCAGCACGTATACCCCTTCGCCGGATTTCGGAAAGGAAATAACCCTCTTACTCACACGCGGAACTTCTCATTTTTTTCGGCGACAAAGACATCACGGACTGACGATCTCCCGAAAAAGACCCCTGAGTGAGAGTGTGTGTGTGTGAGAGAGAGAGAGAGAGACGTATTGAGCGCCCGTGGAATCAATTTGGGAGTCCAACGAAGCAAGAATTTGGCCGAAATGAGGAGTTGATGGAGGGTGGGGGAGAGGAAAAAACTAAGGATCGGGTTAGACGGCAAAAAATGCGAGAAATTGATTTCAATTGACGTCCCTCTCGCTTTCGTTCCGAGACGCAACAAGAAAACAGCATCGCACGACCCATTGAGGGGAAATAGCCGTCGATATATTTATATATCCCGTCTGGGGACGTATAAATTGGCAAGTGTCGTCGTCAACGCGACTTGACTTTTTTGACGGGAGAGAGATAGAGGGACCGATTATTGTCGCGATAAAAAAACACATGAAGGGAAACAATTGTCAATTTCATACGCGTTTTAGGCCATTACGTGGAACGAGTGCCTTTGTCAATGGGATTATAAAACCAATTACGCGGAGAGTAAAAACAAGTGAGGAAAGAACTGACGAATCAGATATTAAGGGCGAAATTTAAAAAATAAATACTACAGCCCTTAGGCTAACCTTGGATTGTCCAAATTTCGACCGCGGGAAGAACTTATGGCCGTGGATAATTCCTCAAAATTTAGTTGCTCTAGCTTGAAAGGTGTAGAAGTAGTTTACCGGACACGGAAGTGTGACGGACGGACGGACCAAATTATTACATTAGTTGATTTTAAAAAAACGCTAAAAATAGATGACAACATTGACGACATTATACACGACTTGGGAAGAACCGGCTGAAATGACGAGACGCTTTTCAATAAATGTAGGAGTTGCTTTCAGGTGACTTCCGACTATCCAAAGATTAACTTATGATTAAATACAAATACACGGTCTTATATAAAATGCTTGACGGTGACCAATAAAAAGACCAAGTCTTGCGGAGGTTAAAGTTCGTTGTAAAAAAACATTTATTTCGGGACCTTCAAAAGATTTTGGGCTTTCGCGGAACGAAAGTAATTCCTGGAAAAATATCAATTCAAATCTCCAAGCAACGGAAAATTAATTGATATGTCCTTTTGTCCATTAGGATCTGCTTAAAATGAAACATCATCATATCATGCAATGCAACTTTGCGCTGTCGATATACATGCATACCCAAACGACATATTCCGCGGTCCAGTAAATAAAGTAACACGAGCGTGGAGATAAATATCGATCGTTTGACGTCACGTATGCCAGGTCGTATTACCGCGCGACAAAAAAATCCCCTTCGAAATATTCCGCCGAAAATCAAAAACAGAAAAAAGCGCGGTTTCCGTCGATGGCAATCAGTCAGGAGGTGGAGGACGCTCGTCTTCCTCTGGACCGTCACTCGTTTCCTATGCTTCGCATCAACGCCGGCTTCCCTTTCGAATAAATCCTGCGAGTGTGGGAGGGAAGACGAGGCTGGGTGAGAGGGCGAGGGTAGGGTAGAAGGGCGAGGGTGGGGTAGGACGGCGAGGGTGGGGTAGGACGGCGAGGGTGGGGTAGGAGGGCGAGGGTGGGGTAGGAGGGCGAGGGTGGGGTAGGAGGGCGAGGGTGGGGTAGGAGGGCGAGGGTGGGGTGCGAGGGCGAGGGTGGGGTGCGAGGGCGAGGGTGGGGTGCGAGGGCGAGGGTGGGGTAGGAGGGCGAGGGTGGGGTAGGAGGGCGAGGGTGGGGTAGGAGGGCGAGGGTGGGGTAGGAGGGCGAGGGTGGGGTAGGAGGGCGAGGGTGGGGTAGGAGGGCGAGGGTGGGGTAGGAGGGTGGGGTAGGAGGGCGAGGCGGGGATGGGAGGGAAGGGCGAGGCGGGGGCGGACGAAAATTTCTCGCGCTCGGGAAAAAGGGAGAATACGTCACACGCCAAACAACAACAGAAAATGCCCGCCCAGGCGCCAGCTGAGATACGGCGCCCACCCGGTCGTTACGCGTCTAGACTTTCCTTATGCTCTCCTCCGTCATTTGAAATCTGAAATCGATCGAAAAGGAGAGAGGAAGAGGAATTGAGGCTCCCGTCCGAACTTACGACAGCCGTCGAGCAGTTCCACGGATAATGGAACGCGAGAAATAAATCCTCGAATGGCGTCGGAAACGCTTCTAGCATTAAGTTAATCTATCCTCGAAAAGGCACTTGCGATAAGAGGGAGAGAGGAATTCGCACGACTCCCCGCGACCTATTTATATAAAAAGCATCCTTTGGAGCGTCTGTTTACAATATCTATAAATCAAATTTTCGACGATTCGGAGAAATTTCTGTCGGTTATTTTTCCCTTTCTGCGCGCGTGAAAATTTCTTTTTGGTCTTTTGTTCGAGTCCCAGGGGTTCTCCTGGACATATACTATAAAGGTTGAGCGTACGAAAACTACTCAAGGAAACTTTCGCAAAATATTTGTTATTATTGTGGAGAAGCTCCCTAAAATTCCGATCAGCCTATAATTGATCTCAACGTAAATAAACACACGAACAATTTATCTCTGATTGTTTTCACCGAATTACTTACATAAAGGTTATTTTAAAAGTATCAATGGATACCACAAAGGAAGTTGGGGGGTGGGAAAGGAGAGAAAATTTTTACGAGGTCCTAATTAGCGGTTACGGGTCCCTACGCAGACCGTATTATCAGATGCCAAATGCTTGAGCTTGACCGCATTAGGGCTCACGTCAGAATTTACTTCAGAGAATGCTAAGAATCCCATTGGTGAAAATCATTAATTCATAGCAAATTAGAGTCATAACTTCAATAAAAAAGTTTTTCCGAACATAATTTTATTCAACAACTTTCATATTTCGCTCTCATGATGGTAGAGCGGGCCGCATAAAAAGCTCTTAGGGTCTGATGTGTCCCGAGGGCCGGAGTTTCCCTTTCCTGAAATACAGCGACAGATATAGAGAATAGGAGGGAGAGAGAATGGAGGGAGGGAGAGGGAGGGAGAGGGAGGGAGGAGAGGGAGGAAATGGAGGGGAAGGAGGGAGGACGAGAAAGGGTGGAGGAAGGGAGAGAAAGGGTGGAGGAAGGGAGAGAAAGGGTGGAGGAAGGGAGAGAAAGGGTGGAGGAAGGGAGAGAAAGGGTGGAGGAAGGGAGAGAAAGGGTGGAGGAAGGGAGAGAAAGGGTGGAGGAAGGGAGAGAAAGGGTGGAGGAAGGGAGAGAAAGGGTGGAGGAAAGGAAAGATGAAAGAAAGGGCGGAGGAAAGACGTGTGGGAAAGAGGTAGAAAATGAAGAAAAAGAAAGAGGTAGAAGTGGAGAGATGGAGGGATACAGATGGGTAAGGGGAAGAAAGAATAGGAGGGATACAGATGGGGAAGGGGAAGAAAGAATAAGAGGTATAGATGGGGAAGGGGAAGAAAGAATAGAAGGATGACTTTCCGCGGCGGAACAAAAAGAACGCCTTAAAAAAATACCCCTTAAAAAAAAACACGGAAGAAGTTTTAATACAGTTTACCCACCGAAGGAACAAATAATCCCCCTTTCAAAAGAGGAGAGATAGAAAAACATTAAGAAGGACCCCAACCGATTCCGAAGAACGGGACTACAGGGAAAGAAAAATAAACTGTTTCCTAACACCTCAAGCCGTATGGAGAAGGATTCCGAGAAAGACAGAAAGTGATCCTGCCACCCTTCTTCCCCACAACCCCGACCTCCATATAACTCCCACTCCACTTCCATATCCCTCCCCCAACAAACTCCCTCGGAGAAAAGTCCATACTTCGCGGAATGATGGCTTTCGATAGAGAGAAGGGGGAGAAAGGTGTGGCGGGACGACGAAGAGTGTGGGAAACGTGTTCTTAAGTTCCCACGGACGAACAAGACAGAACATCCAGACTCGACGAACTTTCACGCGACGCGCACTCAGAACGGTCGGGAGAGGAAGGGGGGAGTGGGAGGGAGGGAGGGAGAGTGGGAGGGAGGGAGGAGGAGTGGGATGGAGGGAAGGGGAGATGAAGGGGGGAGTGGGAGGGCGGGAGAGGGAGTGGAAGGGAGGGAAGGGGAGATGAAGGGGGAGGGGGAGATGAAGGGTGGAGGGGGAGATGAAGGGGGAGGGGGAGATGAAGGGTGGAGGGGGAGATGAAGGGTGGAGGGGGAGATGAAGGATGGAGGGGGAGATGAAGGGTGGAGGGGGAGATGAAGGGTGGAGGGGGAGGTGGAGGGGGAGATGAAGGGGGTAGGGGAAGATGAAGGGGAGATGAAGGACTTGTTGAATATTACCGTTCTGTGTTGCTGAATAAGGAGTTTATGGCACCCTCTGGTATTACGGTTGTGTACAGTGTCTATACTCCTGAATTCCGTTGCAATATAATGTGGATTGTTAGAAGTAAGTAATTGATATAGTAAGGAAAGCAAGTGGAGTCGTCTTCGGGACTCCAAATTTAGCCAGTTTAGTTTGGCGAGTGAATCTGAAATATGGTCTGATTTCTTCAGGTTAAAAATATATCTAATGCACGCGTTATGAGTTCTCTGAATCTTTAACGACAACTCTTGAGATAAATCTTGGTACGCTATATCAACATAGTCAAAATGCGGAATAATGAGTTAAGTTACCAGATGCTTTTTTAGAGAAACTGGAGTACTACTACTTAAATTCCTAATTGCGTGAAGAGATGACTTTACTGTTCTACACACATTTATAACATGTGGGGCCCAAGAGAGGGTTTCATCCATGAGCAATCCAAGATTTTTTACTACTTTACAATAGGGTATAGTTAAATTTGCTATGTTGATCGGTTTTCTTTGAGATTTATTAATTGCGGCTAATATCTTAGGGTAACCAATTAAGATGGTCTGTGGTTCTTCTGGATTAATACTGAGAGTGTTTTTATTACTCCAGGCCTCTAGCGTTTCTAAGTCCTTAGTGATATATTTTAGGGTTTTCGCGAGATCGTTTGCGGTAGAACTTGAGTATATTTGCAAGTCATCTGCATAAAGATGATGATTGCAGTATTTAAGGGACAAGGAGCAGTCATTTATGTATAAAGAAAATAGTAGGGGACCCAAAATTGAGCCCTGTGGGACGCCTCTCCCGTTGGTAAGCCAGTCAGATGAAGAATTAATGGAAATCACTTGATGGAGACGATCGCTTAAATAAGAAGGTATCCAATTAATGGCCAAAGGCGATAAATTCATTGCGAGCAGTTTAGACAGCAGGAGATCTTTGTCTATCGAGTCGAAAGCTTGACTGAAATCCAGTAGTACTAGGATTGTTAGTTCCCTTTTGTCCATTGCGCGGCGAATGTCGTCGGTGATTTTTACAAGAGTAGTGGTGGTGCTGTGAGATTTACGAAAGCCAGATTGAAAGGGATCTAACAATTGATTTTCGTTAAGAAAGAGCGTGATTTGGGCATGTACTAATTTTTCTAAGGCTTTTGATAAGGTAGGCAAAAAGCTAATTGGACGAAAATCGTTGATTTCAGTCGATTTCGATTTGTTTGTTAATGGCCTTATGAAAGCGCGTTTCCATTGCACTGGAATTTTTCTTGAGATAGGGAGCAGTTAAATATATTAGTTATTATTGGTAGAATAATATGAATCAATTTCTTGATGAAGATAGTAGGTATGCCATCTGACCCTTGAGCTTTAGATTTAATTTTTCGAAAAGCGTGGAGCACTTGGAATTGAGTGAGCAGGATGAATTTGAACGGGTTAAAATCCTTGTTTGATTTTTCCGCTGCGACAGTAATCGAATTAAAAATTCAAAGAGTCTAATTATATGTATGGAGGCAATTTAAAGTCATTTTGTTTGCAAATACCAATCGACCTTAGTTTTTTCCAAATAATCGAAGGTGATTCGTTCGGACTAGCTATTGAGTGAATGAATCTAATTTTTTGCATTTCTGATTAGTTGTTTTGTTTTGTTTCTAATGCGCTTATATTTGTCGAAAATATTATCGTCTTTAGTTCTTTTGAATAAACGAAGGGAGGGAGGGAGGGGGGGAAGGATGGGGGGAGGGATGGGGAGAGGGAGGGGAGAGAAGAGGGAGAGGGAGGGGGAGGGAGGGGGGGAGGGAGGGGGAGATGGAGAGGGGGAGAGGGAGGGGGAGATGGAGAGGGGGAGATGGAGAGGGGGAGATGGAGAGGGGGAGATGGAGAGGGGGAGATGGAGAGGGGGAGATGGAGAGGGGGAGATGGAGAGGGGGAGATGGAGAGGGGGATATGGAGAGGGGGATATGGAGAGGGGGATATGGAGAGGGGGAGATGGAGAGGGGGAGATGGAGAGGGGGAGATGGAGAGGGGGAGATGGAGAGGGGGAGATGGAGAGGGGGAGATGGAGAGGGGGAGATGGAGAGGGGGAGATGGAGAGGGGGAGATGGAGAGGGGGAGATGGAGAGGGGGAGATGGAGAGGGGGAGATGGAGAGGGGGAGATGGAGAGGGGGAGATGGAGAGGGAGGGGGAGAGGGAGGGCAGAAAAAAATCCACTTTTGAAAACGCGGCTTCGGAAAACTGGGAAGCCGCGGCGTTAATTAATCAAATGGAATTCTTCGGTAAAAGGAAACTTTGTGCGTAAAATAAAGACAGCGAAGGAATAAAGAATTGGGGACGCCTGAAGATCTTCCAATACTGTTTCAGACACGCGTTCGAAACTTTTACTTCGTTACTTCGCTGAAATATTCGAAGTAAATAAAATATTATAACTATATTATTTCGGCACGTCCAAATTATAACATTGTAATTGCAAAAACTGCTTTTTTACAGGGAAGACGATAGAAATTCGTTTTTTGTACGCTTTTTTGAAGTTAAAATGTTATTCCTTGAACGCAAGGACGTTATATCTGCTAAAAGTTACCACAAATGGAATATTAGAGGGAAAATATGTCTCCCAGTAATCATAAATCGTCACATATTATACGACTGCATTCTATAAAAACGTTTAACGACAATAATATAGCCGTAAAACATTCGATTCTATTTCCGTTGCGTAGTTTAAACCAAAAAAACTTGACCTATCAATATCGTTAATAGGCCGAAAGGAAGAATTTTGCAGCCGTAAATTCGCACGCACTGCCGGCCGCCTTACGGTACGAGACAGGCAGAAAATAGAACGTCTTCAAAATAAAAAACAACAATTCCTTCCAAAAACAAGAAAATCGAGCAGTTTCGAATCTTATCGCAGACGGATGATAACCCATTAGCGCCAATTGTATCGAACAGCGAGACATGTCTTTCATCGAGTCACCGTAAAGATTTTTTTTTCCTCGATCGACCAAGAACGAAGTCACTTCTTCGTCCGCAAACATTACCTATTTGAGAAGGCGCGGAAAATTTTCGCTCGGCGAGATCGAAACAAAAACCAACTTAAAAGAAAGACGTTCGTAGGCGTCGGGGGTGAAAGCAAGCATGCAGATTCGCCGTGGGTCAGGCAAACTTTCGCGTACGCCGTCGTTTCAAAAGCTAATCTTAGCCTCTCGCTCCATAAATGGGTAGGATACCCTTTCGATTCCCCTTCATCAAAACGGCCGAGCCAGGAGGTTACATTTTCCTCCCCATCTTATTCAATCGGAATTTCTTTTAACAGAAAAGATACGACTCGAGATTCTTAACTTGGAGACAAAATAACCCATGGCAAAGACAAAAAAATACACCGTTTACTCATCAGCGGCTGATCCTAGACCCACCAAATTTTTGCCACGTCTAGTGATCGTGTAGACCGCTCTATCCTGGAAAATTTGGCTTCTCCAAGTTTCAGGATTCAAGAGATACTGTCCGAACTGATGGAAGGGCAGACAAACCGAATTCATAAGCGATTTTTTAAAAACGCTAAAAATAAGTATGGAATATCATTCAATTACTATGACCATGAATCCTAATAAACGTCTTCCATCCCCCAAAAAATCCGCGACCGTGGCTTAGCCCAGCGTTGGCCGATCAGGATGTCACAGCTGACTGTTAAGGTTGTGGCTAAAAAAAAACATCAAATGACTAAATCAACGCTTTGGAAATTTTGATAGGCTAATAGGACGACGAGTTTTCCTCTAATACAGGGTTTCTCAACCGGTGGGTAGCGAAGAAACTTGAGGTGGGTCGGGGAAAGATTTCTATATAGCAGGGGTGGCCTAACCTACTTGCCCTCGGAGCCGCATACGATGATTTTCAGAAGTTCGAGAGCCGCATGACATTCTGCGCTCATAAATTTGCGAACAGTAAAACATAGCCTGTATCCGAAGCAATTCGGATATAATGCATGTCCATTAGGCATCCCAAACACATCTCCAGTCACACTACGTCATTGTGTCCTGTGAAAAAAAAAACGTTTACACGCCTCTGCATGGAAATTTAAAATAGCCACATACTAAGATAAAAGAGACATACTAAGATAAAAGAGCCACATACTGAGATAAAAGAGCCGCGGTTTGGCCACGTCTTCTATATAGTTTACTTTGATAATTGTTTCCATTTTTTAATGAATTTGCGATAAAATAGTTAAAGAGCTCACGGTAGTACTATGCGTACTCTGTGAATACATATCTACTGATTTAAGAAATTAGTATTTAGATAATAGGTGGGTCACAGTTAAGTTCTCAAAGCCAAGGTGGGTCGTGCTATTAAAATGGTTGAGAAACGCTGCTGTAATAAACTGATGATGATGTAGTATGGAGAAATAAATACGTCCAACCTTTATGGATAAATATAAATCGTTGCCCCAATGTGAAGGTGTGGTGAACTTGTGTTAATCCTTGCAAGGGTGTCGCGCCCTAAAGCAAATAAAACAAAAGATCTTTTTTCTTCATCAATTTCATAATCGAAAAAACATATGTGTGTGTGTGCGTGAAGATATATCTGAAAGGTATTTATTTACGCTATATTTACAAAATTAATATTTGCGACAGATGAATTTTGTGATCAAGTAGTCAGGCTACTTTACGTCATTAAAATATGTCGAGCGATTTTGTTTGCATTTAAAGTAGAAATTTGTTTTTCCAAAAAAAACTTGGTTATATTCAGTTTACCATCCAAATACATGAAACTTTCAACTCAGACCGTCCTGAGTTTTTAGCAATTCGAACAGATGCTAAGGCGCACACGGACGGATACATTTTCCTGAGCTCGCGGGGAAAAAACACTAACGACCAGTGGCGTACCGGAAAATGTGTGGGCCCTCCCGCCAAAACATTTAAGGGCCTCACGAAAAAAAATATGGGCCCGTTTTGGCCATTGCCGATCCGCAGCGTGGGGATGTCCGCTACGCCACTGCTAACGACAAAAAAGCACGAACGATCGGAAAAAATACCTCAAGGACGACTCTCGTTCTGACGTGAGGAAGGGAAACGATATACAGTCAGACCCCGATCTAGCGCCACCGTTTGCCCATCACTGTTATTGGCACTAAAGTAAGGGTGGCGGTAAATCGAGGTACATATATGCTTGCTCTATGTAATCACAAGATTGAAGTTCTGTCCACAACGATTCATGGACGGTATGCGGGGATGGCATTATATAGGACGCTAAATCGGGGTCTGACTGTAACTAGCGAATCAACAATCAACGCGGGCGAGAGATGCCGAGAGGGAACGGAAAATATTCACGCCTACCGTAGCAGCTTCTTATTGGAGAGACGTCGAAAAATTGAGAGGGAGAGGAGATGACGAGGAAATATTGGCAATGGGTTAAAAAGATTCGGGATGAAAGGGTGAGGGAGAGAAAATACGGCGCAGATAAGAGGGAAGAGTAGGGGAAAGGGAGGCTATCCTCAAACCATCGATTTTTCGGGAGCCAAAAACTTTCCACTTCCCCACACCTCTCCGCCAAACACCTGAGGTTTTAAGGGGAACGGGAGGAGAGGGATGGAGATATTGGGGAATGGGAGGTGACGTGGGAACGGGAAAGGAGACTCGGGTTTTTCCAAGGAGGCCTCTGTCTCGAGGAGGCTACGAGAGTGAAAGTGGGCTACGGCGCCGAAAGTTTTAGGCGAAGGATTTAGCGGAGGTAGAGGAGGAGGAGGGATAGAGGAGGGATAGAGGAGGAGGGATAGAGGAGGAGGGATAGAGGAGGAGGGATAGAGGAGGAGGGATAGAGGAGGATGGATAGAGGAAGAGGGATAGAGGAGAGAAATTGAGTTAGGGAGAAGTAGAGTTAGGGAGAAGTAGAGTTAGGGAGAAGTAGAGTTAGGGAGAAGTAGAGTTAGGGAGAAGTAGAGGTAGGGAGAAGTAGAGGTAGGGAGAAGTAGAGTTAGGGAGAAGTAGAGTTAGGGAGAAGTAGAGATAGGGAGAAGAAGAGGTAGGGAGAAGTAGAGGTAGGGAGAAGTAGAGGTAGGGAGAAGTAGAGGTAATGAGAAGTAGAGGTAGGGAGAAGTAGAGGTAGGGAGAAGTAGAGGTAGGGAGAAGTAGAGATAGAGAGAAGTAGAGGTAGGGAGAAGTAGAGGTAGAGGAGTAGAGATAGAGGAGGAGGAAGGAAAAAGGGGATTAGAGGATATAGGGTAAAGGAGTTAGGGTAGAGGAGGTTTAGAGAAGTAGAGGTAGAAAGGGAGAAGTAGAAGAGTAGAGATAAAGTAGTGAAAAAGGAAGAGGATTAGAGATGATAGAGTGGAGGAGTTAGGGCTGAGAAAGAGGTGTGGAGGAGAAGAGAGGGTCGAGGCAAAAGGGTGGAAATAAAGGGGTGGAGACGGGGTGGTGTAGGAGAGGCAGAGGATAGTTGGCTGTCAACTAGGTAAGGGAGGAAGAGGTAAGCAAAACGAAGGTGAAACACGAGTTACCGCCACGAGTGAAAGGGTGAGGATAACCAGTACACAGATGTTGTGTTTTGCCGACAGAGAGCGAGTTTGCGAGAGAAGTGAGTGTGTGTGAGAGAGAGAGACAGCAAAAGCTTGAGAGGAAATCTACCGCAAAACCCGCGCAGTCTCGCGAAAACTGATTCACCATAACGAACCCCTTCCATTCCCAAACTACCCCTCCCCTCCGCTCGTGGCGGCGTTGCCTCGCCTAACCTCCGTTAAAGGAATGCCGGTTTTCTCGACAAGTCCGCGAGAGGGAAATTCGGCAATTCGGGTGATCGTATTGGGGAGGACCTTACCAAAAAGAGGAGGAAGGCGGCGAGGATGATTGCCGCGATACGCGCGTGCAGATTGAGATTAATAAAAAACGAAAAAAAAATACGGCCAACCCGTCTGCGGCCGTTTTCCCCGATTCCTCGAGGGGATAAGAGGGAGGATACCGTCTACCCGGCTTCTGACGGCGGCAATCAAAACCGTAATCGGCGACCGTTCTATATTTATATAAATTTATATACGGTGCATTTTTTATTAAAAAAATTATAACTAGCTATTCAGACCCGAAGGGCCCAAAGAACTCCGCCGTGGTCCAATTCTTTTACACATTCGTCATAATTATATTGAATTTTACCTATATACGACATACTGTAAAGAAATGTTATGAAAAAGGTTATTTTCTTATCACGGAATGTTGGTAACGATGGAGGAACCCTACCGAATTTGATGTCGCAACTAACTAAAATTGATTCAGCACTATATAAAACTGGCGCTACTGCATTCATGAATATTATTAAATAATTTTTTGCATCTGGTGCGTAATTCTGAATACTTCAGTGATTCCTTTGCCAAAAGTCATAATCTATACATTTCCCAATATGTATTCTATCCACCAGAAGTTAATGAAACTGAGGCCCAGCCCTTACGCGGGTCCCCCCGCCCTCCACTCGCTTCGGTCTCTTTTATTTCAAGATGGCGGATGAAAATTAACACATTTTTCTGCTCTTGAGACACAGGAGGACAGACGAACAGACATTAAGGAAATTATATATATATATATATATATATATATATATATATATACACATACACACGCACGCGCGTGCGTGCATGATAAAGTAATCGAATGTCCATAAAAAAGCACGTGATGACAGAGGATTAAAAAAATATCCTCTGTGCGTGTGCGACTAAACTGTCCCCAGGCGACAGAGAAGAGACGGCCACGAGCGACTGGCAGTGTAATCATTAGTCCGATAGTAAATCCCAGCGCGAGAGATGAGATAAAAACATAAGCAGCAAAAAAGTAACAAAATAAATAATAGTTGATGGAAAAAGAGTTATTTTCATTTTACAAGATATCGCTCTGCGTTTACACAGTACTGTTTAATCTCGAGCCGAATCAGAGCGATTGTATTTCTTTATTTCTAAATTGGCGAATATCGAGTATCGTTCGCGTGATTGAATGCACTTTTGAATTCGCGGCACAAAATGCCGATATGGGATAACTCGAATGGCGTAGTTTCCAGTTCGATGAAGGGCAATAAAATTGCGTTTTTTCAAGTAAATGTTACATAAGTGGCGATAAGCGACGGGAATGATTAATAAACGAAAGTACCACGTCAGTTGTTTTGCGCGAAACAGGCAGAAAAACAAATAATAACATATTTTAAATTCCGCTGAAAAAATGTTGGTATCAATAACGCAGGGATAAAATACATCAAAAACCGACTGCTGATTTTTCTGACGAATATTCGGCCACCGACCTTTCTCGGGCCCGGATTGAGGCCTTAAAAGTTTTAAGCAAGTGCAAGAGGAACGTTAGATCATTAGATCACATGTTATATATAAAGAAATATAATTAGCAGTCTTAATTATTTCAATTACATAGTGGTAATTTTAATGGGACCTTTTATGAGAGAGAGAGAGACGACCCTTATCAGTGACCTCAACAAGAGGCCCCAAAAATGTAGTCCTAGCGTTATAACAGCGAAAAACACAAATAACGGGCTATTTAACTAAACGGTGAATTGCTCCAAACATACATACATAAGGAATGGAGGATGCGAAATATGACCGATATACCAGAGGAAGAAGTAGGAGGGGGCGGAAAAGGCGTATCGGTGGGACCCGAACGATGAAAATCATCCGGGGAGAGAGAGATGACGAAATTGCGGTTCTTTTGGCGATTTAGTCCGGAGCGAGTTCCGATCGATCACGGGAGAGCCGGTTGACACATCCAGCGGCAACCTTGTTTCGTGATGGAGAAAAGGGTGAGGTAAATGGGGAATGGGAGGAGAAAAGAGAAGGGGAGGAGAAAAGAGAAGGGGAGGGGGAAAAGGGGAAGGAAAGAGGAGAGAGGGAAGGAAAGAGGAGAGAGAGAGAGAAAGAAAGCGGAGAGAGAGAAGGAAAGCGGAGAGAGAGAAGGAAAGCGGAGAGAGAGAAGGAAAGCGGAGAGAGAGGAGAGGGGAGGAGGGAGAGGGGAGGAGGGAGAGGGGAGGAGGGAGAGGGGAGGAGGGAGAGGGGAGGAGGGAGAGGGGAGGAGGGAGAGGGGAGGAGGGAGAGGGGAGGAGGGAGAGGGGAGGAGGGAGAGGGGAGGAGGGAGAGGGGAGGAGGGAGAGGGGAGGAGGGAGAGGGGAGGAGGGAGAGGGGAGGAGGGAGAGGGGAGGAGGGAGAGGGGAGGAGGGAGAGGGGAGGAGGGAGAGGGGAAGAGGGAGAGGGGAAGAGGGAGAGGGGAAGAGGGAGAGGGGAAGAGGGAGAGGGGAAGAGGGAGAGGGGAAGAGGGAGAGGGGGAGAGGGAGAGGGGGAGAGGGAGAGGGGAAGAGGGAGAGGGGAAGAGGGAGAGGGGAAGAGGGAGAGGGGAAGAGGGAGAGGGGAAGAGGGAGAGGGGAAGAGGGAGAAAAAGAGGTGTAGGAATGTGAAAGGGGAGAGGAAAAAGGAGTGGAGAAGGGAAGGAGATGGAGAGAGTGGGGGAGAAAGAGGGCACAGGGACGGGGGAGAAATAGAGCACAGGGACGGGGGAGAGCAAGGAAGAAAGGGGGAAAGGAAAAGGAACTAATGAACGGAGGGAGAAAGAGACTATCGAAGGTAGGTGGAGGGAAATGGGCAGAAAAGGTAGACAATAAAGTCACGAAATACGGTAACGGAGAGAAACACGTGGGCGGAGAGAATTGAAAAAAATCGAGCCGACGCAAATCGGAGCTTTCCGCTTCGATTCATCAACGCCCCGGGGCCACGCACGCGCAGAAGGTCGAGCCGCGGCCGAAATCGGAGGCCACAACCACGGATGCTAATGCTCGAGCCCCACAAGGGGTAGATTAATAGGGCGAGAGAGAAGTACACAAAAAATCGAAGATTACGAGTTACGTAACAACGGCCCTTCTATTTTACGCGATTAAAAAAATTGAACCACTTGATAAAATTGACCGCGCGAATTTCAGGGAACAGCGATTAATTTTATCCGAAATTTAACAAGACAAATTAAAATTTAAAAAACGAAGGGGAAAATGGTAATTACGGCA
>CM054112.1:77936977-77991067 GCA_028673005.1 Tanypteryx hageni
GAGAGAGAGGGGGAGAGAGAGAGGGGGAGAGAGAGAGGGGGAGAGAGAGAGGGGGAGAGAGAGAGGGGGGAGAGAGAGGGGAGAGAGAGAGGGAGAGAGAGGGAGAGAGGGAGTGAGAGAGGGAGTGAGAGAGGGAGTGAGAGAGGGAGTGAGAGAGGGGAGTGAGAGACGGAGAGAGAGACGGAGAGAGGGAGTGAGAGACGGAGAGAGAGACGGAGAGAGAGAGGGGGAGTGAGAGACGGAGGGAGAGAGAGAGAGAGAGGGAGTGAGAGACGGAGAGAGAGAGAGAGGGAGTGAGAGACGGAGAGAGAGAGAGAGAGGGATGTGAGAGACGGAGAGAGAGAGAGAGAGGGAGTGAGAGACGGAGAGAGAGAGAGAGAGAGAGGGAGTGAGAGACGGAGAGAGAGAGAGAGGGAGTGAGAGACGGAGAGAGGGAGTGAGAGACGGAGAGAGGGAGTGAGAGACGGAGAGAGGGAGTGTGAGAGACGGAGAGAGGGAGTGAGAGACGGAGAGAGAGAGAGAGTGTGAGAGACGGAGAGAGAGAGGGGGGGGAAGGGAGAGAAGTAGGGACAGACAGACAGACGACTTTATTATGTCGAGGGGAGGGAGAGAGGGAGGGGGAGAAGAAGAGATAAGGAAGGGAGGGGGAGAGAGAGATAGGGAAGGGAGGAGGAGAGGGAGAGATAGGGAATGGGTGGCGAGAGATCGGGGTGAATGGGTGAACGCGTGAGCGGTTACATATTCTCGGCAGGTTGGCCCGTCCATTGGGGTACTCCCCCCACCCCATCTTCTCTCTCTCTCTCCCGCTCCTCTTCCCACCCTCTCTCTCCCGCTCCTCTTCCCACCCTTTCTCTCCCGCTCCTCTTCCCACCCTCTCTCTCTCCCTCGCTGGCGCCTGGACGGAATCGGGCGTTCAAATTTTCGGCCGGCCTCCGTCGCCCACGCCGTCCGCCCCCGTGCTCGAAAGGTGCTTTGGCCGCATACCGAATACCTAAAATAGCGCCAACTCCTTGCGCGACGTGAATTAGTACTATTTTCACGCCCCTTATCCTTCCCGGTTAATCTTCCGAATCAAACGCACGTGGAATTCTGCCACTATGTAACGTAGTGACTTACGAGGACGCTTTGGAGGACGGGAGAAAGTCCCAGTGTCTACAGCTCAACTCGCGGAATTCGAAGGTTAATGCATTACGCGGAATTTACTCGCGATCCTAGCGATTATCCAATTCTGATTAGATAGTGCTAATATGCTACCGTCCATGTAAGATTTATGGCTGGAAAATCTTCTTTTTTTACTATATCCGGAATAATAAAAGTATTTCTTTTTGGCTAACTACTTCCAAAACTGAGCTATATGGCTCACCTTACAGCTTGAATCCAATTAATAATACATTGTTTCAACAGCCATAAACCAGTTGGGATAACCACATCCACAATCGGCCTCAAAGCGGTCGTCCTTACTGGGCGATTCACAAAGCGTTGATTCTATAAAAAGAACGTTTTACGGCCATTATAATTACCAAATTTGAAATGACCGAAACGAATATTCGCCCGATTGAATGCCATGTTGATAGAAAAGTACACTATCCAATGTTAATAATAAATTACATTCATTTACGAAGAATAACTATAGCAAATGTACATAAATGACCAACTGTCTCTCTACAACGGCAAAGAAAAAAAAAATGAGAAAGAAAATGCGTCACCACTTATGACGGCTACCATGTAGCCAAAAACCCTTATCCGCTTTTCCTAACCTTTTAATGGCCAATGATGAGATACAGTTTTTTAAATCCTATTCTAGCAATAAGGTGAGCTTAATATTTCTCTTTCGAACGCATAACGTAATTTAAGCAAAAACTTAAAACGCCAACCACATAACTTGAACCAAAGGCGATCCCAAATTGGTAATTCTGATACGAAAGCTTTCTACATCCGCTTGGTTTAAGCGCTCTGCACGCTATTCCGCCGGGCTGTTCGATTTTTCGTGGCGGAAAAAGAGTGGAGAGGTGGCGGCCCTCTACCTTCCCTCGAGACAACTGCGAATCGAGGCGAAGGGGAAAAAAAGCGAAAAGGAACGATAAAACTTATCCGACGCAACTCCCACGCGAAGGGAGGCGTTTTAAAAAAAATAAATAAATAGAGAACAAAAAGGAAAACGAAGCCTCGAGAGTGCAACAACCTTTCCCTCCCTTCCTTCTCTCCCATTTAACCGCTGATTCAGGTAACGAAAATCCTACAAGAGAGGCAGCGAGCGTCGCTTTTTTCGGAGCGTTGGTAACGAATACTTCCTCGTATGCAAAAGAGCCCGAAAAGCGAAGTAGGGGAGGGGAGAGATGGGGAGAGAAACGTTAGCGAGGAGGAAAGCGATTAGGAAAAGGGAAATAGACTATGGAAGACGAAATGTGGTGAAAGGGGGAAGTAGGAAAAGAGGAGAAAATAAACAATACGAGAAAATGGATACTTCAAATGATATTCTGTCGATATGAGCACCGACTGCAAGGAAGTGATTATTCAAATGCAGAAAGTACCGATTGGTATCGGCGAGCCGGACGGAAAAACCAGATGTCCACGCCCACGGTAGGATCCGAACCTACGATCGCTGCTCGGGGACGCGCAACTTATTTCTCTTTCCGATACCTTTACCTAAATGCAGAAAGTTTGATAAAACGTTCTAATACATATATTAAAGAGAATTCTGTCCTCCTTTCTGTGTGTTTACACAGTTGCAGCACATTTTTCATTTGCATTTTAAAATCACTTAGAATTGCGATATGAATACGGGACTTGCACCAAACGACGCCTAAAAGAACGGATATTCATTTTCCAGCCATCGATTTTCGAATACGAGTCGAATCGTTCCACGAATTCGTTATTAACACGAAATTTTGGCTAAATTTTAGACGACAAAATGTCGTCGTCAAGGGTGACGGCATTGTTGCTGATCTAAAAAAATTACGTCTAGATCTAAAAGCAATGACATGAACTTTGATATTGTATTTGAAATCAATTGTGAGAACTCTTTTTATATATTTTGAATGCATTTTAATCGAAAGGGAAGTAATAATGGCTTAATTTGAACGATAGGTTTGTTTACTGCAGTGCCATTTCTAAGGCGTGGAAGAAATGCAAACGAACATACGACCGCTTATATTTTAATTAGCTTTTTGTTTTGTTTAGCTTTTTTAATTCGCCCATTTTTTTAATCACAGTAAATGCACCGGTCATACGTCAAATATCTTGCTTAATTATCGAAAGAAACTAATCGTAATCATTGTCAATATAGTAATTTGCTTTAATAAAATTAATAAATAATAAAATAAAATAAAATAATTAATTAATAAAATTTGCAAACGAAAAGATATTTTCAATGTACGTTTGAAGTATCTTCCTATTTGAAATGTTGAGTTGTCCATCATTACAATGCATTGGAGTCGTTTCTGACACTACGTGTTTATTTGTTTTAAATTCACATGAAACTTTTCATATAAAATTTCAATCCGTTTTTGTCCTTCATGATTTCGTTTCATTGCAGCCTCTTTATAAAATGTCGAAAAATAGGAAAAAATCCAATATAAACTTAAAATATGAGGGAGGAGAATAGAAGAGAGAAAAGGAGGAAGAATGGGAAGTGCCTTAAATTTTATATTTAATCCACGCATACCCGTCATATTGACGGGCTTTTGTACTAGTACAAATAACGATCATTGTATCGTTTATAACAAGTTGCAAACATTTTTGAACGTGACCCTTTACAAACAATACAACACACACGGTTCGCCTCAATGTATTAGAACAGTAACATTTCTCTTTCCCCGTGTTTACAGTAACATGCATTAGATTGTAATTTAAGACTACAGTCAAACCCGGATTTAGCGCCCCCCCCCTATATAGTGCCACCCCCGTATACCGCCCATGAATCGTTGTGAGTAGAAGATCCATCTTATGATTACATAGAGCGAGCATATACCTAAATATACCGCCACCCCCCGCTCTAACGGCAATGTCGGTGATGGACAAATGGTGGCGCTAAAACGGGGCTGGACTGTATTTATATGGCCCGCGGAAGCATTTCTTAACATCATAATATATAAAAAGTTTGCCCGACCAAGGACACAATGGCACGCCAAATCGCGACACGAAACAAAAAGGCGACGACATCGAAAGAAGCGGATTATTCGAAAACAACGTAGAACAGACAGAAAAGAACGAGGAAATTGGACGGAGACGTCACAACAGAAAAAAATAAGAACGTAGGATTATATATAGGAACTCTAAGGGACTGATCCTCGGGACAGAAATAGTCGATTCCTAAGAAATGGAACTGGCGAGACGGACGCGAGAGAGAGAAAAAAAACAGGGAAGACTAATAAATGCTGGAAACACGGCGGCGAGAGGGAAAGGGAAGAGGAGCGAAGAATTGGGGCAAGATTGACGTTAGGAGCGGCACGATTAAAAAGAAAACGATGATCGCATACAACGGCGGGGGGGACTGGACGGAACGGAAGTCCAAAGGGATATATCGAGGAAAGTTTAGCGAAAAGGGATTGGGGAGGGAATGGAGGGAGGGGGAGGGAATGGAGGGAGGGGGAGAGAATGGAGGGTGGGGGGAGAGAATGGAGGGAGGGGGAGGGAATGGAGGGAGGGGGAGGGAATGGAGGGAGGGGGAGGGAATGGAGGGAGGGGGAGGGAATGGAGGGAGGGGGAGGGAATGGAGGGAGGGGAGGGAATGGAGGGAGGGGGAGGGAATGGAGGGAGGGGGAGGGAATGGAGGGAGGGGGAGGGAATGGAGGGAGGGGGAGGAAAGGGTATGGGCTGGCTATCGGAGAAAGAAAGAAAAATAAAAACGAATCGGGTCGAACCGTTTCCGGGATAGCCATTTTAAAAATACGAGCGGACTAACAACCGAAAATTTCGCGATTAGAGGGATCGGTTGCCAAGGGGAGAAGGGCTCGAAACTAGGGACGGGCTATAGAGCTAGACGTTAAAAGATGAGACAAAAAGAAAAGGTTAGACGTACAAAACGAGCTCGAGATAATGGGATGTGAGAGAAACTTAAAAGACAGGAAGCTAGGCAGACGGCGAAAACTAGGTCGAGATAACGTAATAAATAGACAGCGAGAAAAATACAAGAGCTAAAGGGGGTGAAATAGAGGTAATAAATGAAAAAGATGAAGGGTGAGAGGAAGTAAGCGATGGAGAACAGAGAGAAATAGAACAGACTGATTTGTTTAAATCGACCTTTTACTGGCGAGGTTAGGCACCGTTGGGACTTTGCCGCCTAACTTCGTGCGTCGTTCGAAACAAAACCCGTGCTAAGTTACAAAAAAGATAAACAGCAAAATTAAAAAATACAAAATGAAAAATATAGAATGATAAAAATTACAAATGTAAAAATTATGGAAATAGAATTAAATTGTAAACGGCCTACATACTGTGATAGAAATGCTTACGTGTATTAATAAATGAAAGGAGGGAGAACAAAAAGGGGAGAAGTGGAAAATAAAAAGAGATATGAAAAGGAAGAATAATCTTCTTCGGCTAGTTAAAGGGCGGAAAAAAGCCTCCTTTTTCGCCTGAACATGTCTGCAATGCATTTAAAAAAAACCTAAACCAATTTACAAGCATAAAATTTAGGATACAAAAAACATAATTACAGCGTCTGATTATATCTGCAATATAGGAGAGTGCGGAAGATTAAAGAACTGGGAAAGGTGGAAAGAAATAGAAACGTCCGCACAGAGCGGTAGAGAAAAAAGGATCTAGAAGGAAATAGACGAGCGAGGGCGAAAGTGAAAAGAAAATTAAAAAACGAAGGCCAGAGATGGAAAGAAGAGCCCATCTCTTCCTGGAGCGAGAGAATGAGAAAGAGGTGAATGCAGCACGCGAAATTTTAGACACTCGAGGGAAGAGAAGAGGCTGCGAGGAGGGAGGAAGAGGGTAGGCCGTCAAAACCAGACGGCACTTGTTGATGAGGACGTCCCAAGTGCCCCACCTCCCTCCCACCTCTCTCTTCCCACCTCCATCCCTCCTCTCCCTCCGTGCCTTCCAAAAATAATAAAAACTCCTTTCTCTCCCTCTCACTCTATTAGCGAAACAGTCGGTCACGGTCTACGTCACTCCAAGTACGGCGAGCACGGTGGAGAACTTATTTTAACAACCATAGAGAGAGATATAGAGAGAGGTATAGAGAGAGGTATAGAGAGAGGTATAGAGAGAGATATAGAGAGAGAGATATAGAGAGAGAGATATAGAGAGAGAGATATAGAGAGAGAGATATAGAGAGAGATATAGAGAGAGATATAGAGAGAGAGATATAGAGAGAGAGATATAGAGAGAGATATAGAGAGAGATATAGAGAGAGATATATAGAGAGAGATATAGAGAGATATAGAGAGAGAGAGATATAGAGAGAGATATAGAGAGAGATATAGAGAGAGCTATAGAGAGATATATAGAGAGATATATAGAGAGAGATAGAGGGATGGAAAGATTGAGAGAGAGAGAGAGATGGATACAAATGGATAGAAAGAAATTAATAGAAATAGATGTATAGAAAGAGATGGAAAGAGAGATGAAGAGATGGATGGAGCGAGATGAAAAGAGATGGAAAGATAAAGAGAAAGTCAGAGAAAGAAACAGACAGAGAGAAAGAAACAAAGAGAGAGAGACGCATTCAAACCACACTGTTCTGTGAGGTCGAGCGGAAGAGACGCGCCTGTTCGATCGTTCTCCTGCGGCTTGCGGAATCTTCTTTTTCCGCCGCGCCCGAAAAATCGCGACGTGCCGCGTTCTTATCTCTTTTGGACCTCCTATCGGCTTTCGACAGTCGTCAGGCTTCGGTCTTTTTGCTTTAATTTATATTTTTTCACGAAAAAAAACCCTCAGCCGCAACTGGGTCAATCCTCGCCGAATCGGAAACAGAAGTCGGCTGGACTCTCAAACCCTCTCCGCCGAAAATTAACAAAAAAGAAGTTTTTTAGCGATAGGAAATTTTCCTTATCGGAATTCTTGGAAACTTTCTGCGAGACGAAGTTTATTTTTGTATTAGCGATGTCGGCTCGACGACCTCTTTCACGAAAATACATTATAAAGAAGCCATGTTTCCGCTTCTCTCGAATAACTTAATTCGTTCGGTACAAAAGAAGAGATCACGCGGTCGCACTTACAATTAGTAATCTCTTTTCGAATGCCATCAAAAATTCTTCTTCTGCGATCATTAATGAGTTGTTTGTTTGACACTACCCTTATTTTGAGTTCGATCGTTCGCTTTCGAAATTTAAAACACCTTCACACCTCTAAGTAACTATGCAACGCAAACAAAACTAAGAAAACGTGAACCTATTCATACCTACAAATAAAATTTACAAAGCCCTGAAAGCTTAAAAAGTGTCGCTCTGTGCGATTGCACAACGAAAGTAAAAATCGGACACGAAAAGAGGCGACATTAAAAATTAGCGAGATAAGAGTTTAACCCTAGATTACTAATCTTTGTTTGACAAACGGGATTACTAACCATTCGTCTAACAGACTACCTCATACTAGTATTTTTTAATAATAGAAAAAAGAGATACACATAAATATTTTAAATACTTCAACACTCTCTGGTACATTTAAACATAGGTACAATACTGTATTAAATTTTATCACAGCATTCCAAACACATGCTTCCACTATATTCTCCTCTTCTTAGAATGACAAAATGCACATATCGAACGTTTACTCAGTTCACCTTTATTCTGGCTCTCCTGAGGCAGCTCTATTTGCAGAACATTAGCGATCATCGACTTAAGAGTATGACTTAATTTTAGGATCACCAAGTAACGTTAAGGCTAACCATTCGTCTGTGAGGAGACCGTAGTTGCGTAGCACAAAATCAAAGCAAATAATCTATGAAAACAGTCGCACTAGAAAAACAAAAGCTAAAATGAGGCTATAAAAAAGCCAAACCTAGCGCTCAAAAATATGGAGCAGGGGGAGTATATTTGTTTTGGTCGTCGTCTACCAGACGAATGGTTAGTAATTTAGGGTTAAAAAAAAGCCTCTCCGTCCTTTCGAAAGAACAATTCATTAAGTGGCGTCCGGGAAAGAACAGAAATTCTTCCCGCTAAAAAAACTCACTTTCGTTAACTTTTCACACCCGTAAACTTCCTAAGACCAGACACTAGCAGACAAGCCGCATCCGGAAAAATTAACGCCGGCGAAAACGATTCCCGACTCGCAACACTTCGTCAAACGGTAAAAAAAACGACCTCGAAAAGAGAAAAAGAAAGCGCGCCCGAAAACAAAAGACGGACGAATTTATTTTTTTCCTCGCGCACTTTCGAGCAACGAGCGAAGAGGTAGGAGGCCGAGGCGATTAGAAAAAATAAACGAGATTTAAAAAAAGGAGTGAACAACGTGACGACGACGAATGCAAGCATTAAAAATGCACGCCGACTGCGCTCATCAACACCGCAAACTTCTTAACCCTGATCTCCCCACACCGCACCTCCGCGGAACCTGATTATCCACCCACGCCACCCGCCATTCATCACACGTAAACAACACTTCCAGAGGAAGGGAAAAAATATTCAACGCGCCCAAGAAACGAGAGAAAACCCTCGGCGTGTTGAGAGAGAGGATGGGAGAGGGAAGGAGAGAGGATGGGAGAGGGAAGGAGAGAGGATGGGAGAGGGAAAGAGAGAAGAGGGAGGAGGAAAAAAGACCTTCCGACGCTTCAGCCGCCGACATACGAGCTAGCGAAAAAAAGCCGACAAAGGCAGCCAGACGCTCCACCCACTCGCTAACCCGTTAATCCCAGAGCGGTGAAGAGGGTTGGTCTGAGTAAGAATGAGGGAGCGGGGGAACTTAAGTAGAGAGAAGGAGAGGAGGGGAAGGGAGGAGAGAGAGAGAGAGAGAGAGGAAACATATAAGGGAAACGAAATGGGACAAAAAGGAATGACTGAAGATACAAGGGAAAGAATGGGGAAAGAGAGGAGGAAAAATACAAAAAAAGTGAAGGTGGACCGATAAAGATGTAGAAAACGGAGAAAGATGAGGCGAGGAGGAAGAGGGAGTGAGGGAGATAATGGGTGAGGAGCAATGGAGCGAGAGGTTGTATAGTGGGGAAGGATTAGGGGAAATGAGTTGGAGGTGAGGGGATGGAAATCGGGATGGATAGGAGGGGAAAGATGAACAGGAGAGTGGGAGATGGATAGGAGGAAGGGGGTGTAAAGGAGGACGGGGAGATAGGAAGGAGATTTTATAGGAGAGGGAGAAAATGGGCAAGTTGGGAGTTAGGAGAAATGAAAGATAAAGGGAAAATGAGAAAAGGAAGGAAGGAAAATGGAATGCGAAGGGAGGGAGAAAATAGAGGAAAGTGGATGAGAGGAAAGTGGATGAGAAGAAAGGGGATGAGAGGAAAGGGGATGAGAGGAAAGGGGATGAGAGGAAAGGGGATGAGAGATAAGTAGGACAAGGAAAACAGAGGGAAGAAGGGAACTAGGGAGTATGAGAGAGAAAATGGAGTTGGGAGAGAAAATGGAGTTGGGAGAGAAAATGGAGTTGGGAGATAAAATGGAGTTGGGAGAGAAAATGGAGAGGGATGAGAAAATAGATTAGGAAGGCGGAATATAGAGGGATAGGAAGACGGGGAAGAAAACAAAAAAGGAGAGGGTGGAAAGAGGAATATAAAATTCGGGAGAAAACACGAAGGTAAAAGGAAAAAGGCAGAGCGTAAATAAGAATGGGAGGTAAAATGGAGAGAAGCAATTACAGTGAGACACAGTGAATGAACGACAAGAGTGCTTGAGAGGGAGAAAGTGTAGAACGGTGAATGCCCGAAATTACGTCGGATGAGAGAGAGTGGGAGAAAAGGCACGAAATGGAGGGTGAGAAGGAAGAGGGAGGTGAAAGAGAGGAGGAGGGAGAGTCCGGCGGGATATGATGGATGGGGGGGAGATCTTTTTTATCCTTGAAGAGGGGTTTGCCCTGGAGAATTACGAAAAGCGGTCCGTCTCCCTCGTCTGCGAGGTTGATAAGCTGACGCGATTACGAGGTGCCGAATGGAGAGAAGGGAGGGAGAGAAGAAGGGTAATGTTTAGAAAAACGAGAAGCAAATCCCCTTCGTTAAAGGATGCAACGGCGCGGTGAATTTTAATAAATAAAAAAAAGGCGATTTAAGGGAAGATCGCTCGAAAACGGCTTATGCGCGATTAAAGGCCAAATCCCATCCAAAGCCGACTTAGTCGCCGATTTAATGAAACGATCTTCCGATTTATGGGCAATGTTTTTACTCCTAAGGGAATCGGGTGAAAAATGGAAAGCGGTTGAGGAACTTTTGAGCAAGATATTGCTAGTCTAATAAGACAGCCTGAAAAAAACTTGAGACATACTAAATCGATAGTAAATAAAATGATATTAATCTCGGTATCGTCTCAATTCTTGTTAATAATCTCCGTGCCTTTAAAAACGATTTCGCAAGTTTCAAGGCCAACGAAAAGCCATTCATAATAATCGTCTCCCTCTCCAAAGAGTTGCCAAAATTTAACACTTTCGCGGACAAGACGTCAATATACTACAGGGTCTGGAGGAGGGTGCCTGGAAAGGCATGGAATACAATCCTATATTCAATATGCCAAGCTAGGTATACATAACACGGATTCACATCACAGGACACATCCCAAACGATCACGAGGACCAAGTTCACATTCACTTCATAAGATCAAATCAGGAGATGTTGGATACTACAACTGAAAGGCTACAGGGTTAAAGAATAAAGTCCTTCGCGGAAACGAGTGGATCCAAAAAAAAACACGTTCATCTTAAAAAACCCCACTCACCTCGAAACAATACTAAAGATCGTGATTCGCCCTAAAAAATCCCCATTAAAAACGAGTGCGTCCCTTACTGAAAGAAAAAAACGCGAACAAAGACAAGAAGAGGAAGGATTCCGCTCCCATTTCGGGAAACAACGAACAAAACAAAAAACGATCACAGCTTCCGCTCCTCTCTCTTGATATAAATATAAAAGATACGCGCTTCTTTGATTCGTGCCGCCAGCGAGAAAAATGAGGGAACAATTATCGCAATACCGTTGAGTGTACGGGCGTCGCGCATTTAAAAGCCATCAAATCCGAACCAAAACGTTTTCTGCCGTGTACACGCGAAACACCTCGTGTTTCTCTGTTTACGATGTTTTTTATCTCGGAGAGTAAATGGAGATGGCGTGGAGAGGGAGACTAAGGCACGTGCTATAAGAATTTCATTCCTTTCCTCTTGAGAGAGAGAATATAAACAAATGAAAGGCAATATTGGAAAGCGAAGAAACGATGGAAAAATCTAAGCCGACGACTATTAACTCTGAACTTCCGTAAATCTCGACGCTAGAATATATTCCTGCGGAATGACTTGAGGATCCGTAACTCGAACTTTGTACGCCATAAACTGAATTCGTATCCTACTAAGAAACGGTTAATCGAGTTTCTATTATAGTTACAAAGAGTTTAGGTAAATAACCTAAAAGGAAGAAACCTAAGCACAGTTAAACCCTGATTTAGCGCCACCCCTGAATACCGCCCATTTATCGTAGTGATCATAACTTCCATCTTATGATTACATAGAGCAAAGCAAGCATATACCTCGATTTACCGCCACCCCCGCTTTAGCGCCAATGTCTGTGATAGACAAACAGTAGCGCAAAATCGAGGTTTGACTGTATAAACAAAATTGTTATCTTAGGTATCTGCAATAGCCTAACAAGGTTGTGTTTATTTAAGAGTTAACACTATAAAAGGGGTTCGTTTAAAAATTTGCGCTCATTTAACGCCGCGAGTAGAACTTGGTTTTTAAAAAAGTAAAAAAATGACTTCAGTAGATTTAAGCGAATCACGCAAAAAAATCACCTAGATTTATATAACCCATACTTCGCGCCAGATAACCCACAACTCACGAAAATTTCCCCGAAACAGCTTGCACTTGAAGGAACTTTGCTGAGGGAGGAAAAAATTACTTAACAAGAGCTTCCCGGCAATGGTAACCCGGAGGCACTCTACTCCTTGCTCGTTTGAGATAATGAAGAATACGAAAATAGGTCATACGTTCTAACTGCTCCAAGGCCCTCGTAATCTTTGCGGCAAATTAAAGGCGAGCAGATATGAAGGCAATAAAAAAATCAGAGCAAGGATAGGAAGAGGCTGATAACGGGGAGCATAGTGCCAACATATAAACTTTTCTCCCATAGAGTTTATAGATAAAAACGTGCTACCATTTAAATGCATAAATACTCATATACGCGGTTTCAATGCGTCGCTCAACAAGGTCGAACTTATCGGTAGCATTTCCCAGAGGACATTTTTTCCGTTTACCCACGCAAATATACGACGTTGAATGCACGTGAAAACACGGGCTTACTTCGATAACTCGAACTTTACACAAGTCGAGGTAGATAAATATTTTTCATGCTCGCATTGATGCACGTAAACATGAAGTTCTCCAGCTCAAAAGTTTTGAAAACACTCTTTCCATCGTCCCACAAGGTGCGATCGAGTGTGTGTATTTACGAACAAACACATTTTATCAATATTATTTAGCAATACGCAAGTGCAAGTCCTTCGCTCTTTCGCCATATTTGCGCGCGGAACTAATAACAAATACATGTTAACAATAATAAAATATTCGTATCAATTAGGTCTTTCAATTGGTTTAAACAATTTCGTTTTCGATGTGAGCAGAAGGCACCAAATGAGTTGTTCATTTAATTTTCGGCCGTTTAAAAATGTTGGTTTGTTGTCCAAAACGAACTGCCCGAAAAACTAAGCGAACTTTTAACGTCTGAAATCATGCGTCTAGCTTTTAATTTGTAAGATTGGTTAAATGTTGTCATCGAGCATTTCATTTATTTGTGCTAACCATTTTGAATTAACGCTTAGCCAAGGTCCAAATCTTGAATTATTTTCGTTTTAATTTAGTACTTCATTCATGCCCGCCCGTCATCTTTTGACGGCTAATTACGCCAGCACATAAACAAACCTTACCTTCAGAAAACAAAGTAACATGAGCAAAAAAGGTGACATTTTCCCAACAAGCGAAATTCCACCCTTTTAGGCCGAGCGTAAACTGCGAGGGTCTTGAATCTTCAGGGCCCGCGGCGTCCCGCTTTTACTCTCTTCGCCTCTCTTTATGTCTACCGCCGCCATTGTCAGAATAACTCTCCGAAACGTGCATCGGGGAGGTAAAAAAGCCAGCGTCGCGAGCGAGATTATGGTGCGAGAAGAAGGAAGAATGTATAAAAAAGAGGAAGTTGTAACATATTCACGGGAGGAGTTTCGCGAGGTGGTAAAGGTGATATTTAAGTGTCGGAATGGGGGACATAGGGGGAGGGGGGAGGCAGTTGAGTGTCGGAGTGGGTGGCGACGTAGGAGGAGGAATTGCCAAAGAGACGTAACCGGAGACACCGCCATAACTAGAGCGAGAGGGCGCGCAAAGACTAAGGCAACGAAAACTTTTTTAAAATGTCCTGTTTCCTCTGTATTCTCTACGCTCCTCTCTTTTATTTTATCCAGCGGGAACTCCTATTGCATTTCAACTGTTTGTGTATGTATGCGAATATATAAAAATATAAATGCAACTCATATATGTATATATATATATATATATATATATATATATATATATATATATATATATATATATATATATATATATATGCATACATCTAGTTACCACCCTACAACACGCATGCAAATATACATAATTAGTTACATGCACGCAAACAGTGGGCATGCAATGATGTAATAAGGATGAAATCTGGCGTTGTTAAAATTGAAAACAAAAATTAACACGACACGCAATTTTGATAACACCGACTTATTTCACATGACACTCATCAAGAAGAATTGTTATTAAAACTTTGCTTCGTTTCAGTTTTTAATTTTAACAACGCAACCCATATTATGGAAATCACGAAGTCTAGGGATTGTCTATCAATTTTACAATAACGTAACATTTGAAAGTGTTTACATCGACGTTTATAAAGAGGTGTGGAAAATACAGGTACCGATGCACACACGCACGTGATGCGCCTCGTTCGGCGATGTTATGAACGTGGGGAAAAAATAATTTCAGTTTCCCAGACGCGGCTACGAGCCTACTCGCGAACGCTATTTTCGCGAGGTGGAGAAAATGAAGTCTGCGTTTACGTCTCGAAATAGGTCAACATATCCCAACCACGATGAAGGCGAACGTTTCTTATAAATACCTCAAAAAAACCTTAGATATCAGCAGATAATCGCATTAAAATGGAGCATACTGTACCATGTTTCAGAAGAAAAATTCTCAAAGCTGTTGCTCCCTGAAAACTCGGATCCTGCAAATACTTTATTATGACAATCATTTTTTAGCTTAATATACTTATTTATTTATTCATTGTGTTTATTGTTTATTTATGTTTATTGTGTTATAACGCGTTATCGGGATTACCTGTTTGCGTTCAATAAATTATTATTATTAATATCCGTCTTTTAGTAACACATGAGTGTACACATAAATATGCGACATTTAACAACAGACAGTAAACGACAAAAGAAGCTCATCACGAACAAATTAGCAACGAAAACAAAAAGGCGACCGCCGGGCACCTCCGACGCATCGCATGCCCACAGTCGACGATCGACGCGAAGAAAAAATAAACGAAAAGAGAATAGTCCACACACGGATCTGAACGACAGCACCGTACGGTTCGAAGTTTTTAAAACAAGACACGCGGGCGCGCTTTCCTAGACTTAGGACGGGCTTCACGCAACAGACTAAGAGGGAGGGAGAAACAAGAGGAGGGAGTGACTGGAGGGAGGGAGGACCCGTAATTGTCATCTAATAATAGAAGCCCACAGCGCTGCCCTCGGATAGCCGGGGAGGGAATGATGAGAGGGCGGATGTTGAGAAGAGAGGGAGAGAGAGAGAAAGAAGACGGCTGCCTCAAGCTGGCATTTGAAGCTGTTTAAAAACTCCTCCCCCCGCGCATAACTCGCACGGTTTTGAACTAACCTCCGTAAAGACCTTGCGTCTTCCTCATTACAGTTTCCTGCATCTTCTCCCGTTGCTTGCAGCCTCGCCGTTAAGGGGCATTTCGAAACTTTCATTTTTGCTTATTCCCCGATCCTTTCTTTTCACTTCTGCATCGATTACGTCAATTATTCCCACCCGAACTTGACAATATTGGCTCCGTAGGCCATCCGTGCGACATCGACTGAAAACATACATTCATGCTTTGACCTCTACAACCGGAATCTTATGAGGTTCGAGGTGCAGAGGTCGTAGTATGAATGATTACCGAAAATGGTCCAAAATTTTGAGAAAAGGAGGTTCGACTTCACCTTTGACATTTCCACGAAGGCGAAAAGAAAATAGCCAAGGAAGACGCGAGGTTGATGCGGAAAATAAAGATGTCGCCTATGCGTCGCATAGCAGCGTTTCAATTGCGATTTTTCGGAGCGAGAAATACCAGAAGTGACGAAGAGTAATTTTGTCCTCAAAATATCTAGACGGGAGCTTGTTTTTCTTTTCTCTGTGGCGATCCGTCACAACAGCTCTGCTCACCGGAATTACTCACACGAAAACGAGAAAGAAGATTGGTTTTAAAAAAACACGCCAAAATTATTGTCAGAAACTTCTGAAAACGAGTCGCATTTTTGCTGTTCGATTTGTTTTCCACTGTTACGCGAAATAATCCTCAAAAAAAGACCAAAGCGGAAACCATAACCCCAAGATGGCAAGATTCCTATCAATTCCCACCTCCGTGTTACGTGCTCCTAACGACCATATTTTGATTCTTAACGACGCGGGGTTTCACTTCTATTCAAAACGTCGGGGATACCAAAGGCGGAAGTTAACACTAACACCTTATACAGTTACGACTTCATTTTCCCCCGAAATTCCCACGTGCGAGTTACATTCATAAACCGTCCGAAAAAGGTGTTATATATTCTCAAGAACTCGAAAAAAGCGATGACAAAAATAACCTTGGCAACATTCTATTTCCGAGTAAAATCTGATACATTTATTTAAGAGTTCAATCGCAACCGGAAGTAAACAACGACATACTGGGTAGGTGTTAAACGATTAACGCAACTTGTACTACCGAGTCGAAAAAATTAAGCACAAGAATGCTTCCGACTTATTGTGCTCCCTCTCACTACCTCTGTGAAAGTAGGAAATCGAAAACCGATAAGAAAAAATTTATGCTAAGTAGAGGAAATTGAACGAGAGGGGAAAAAGTGCCGTAAACCAGGAGCCTCAAACTTGTGGACCGCATGCGGATCGCCAGTTCGAATAGTGCAGCCCTCTACTTATTTTGGCTCTACTATAATTGAGTGAGAGCCAATAATAATGAAGTAACGAGATACGAGAGAATAATGGAATAAGAAAGAGAAACGAAACAACGCTCAATAATTAGTAATTTTATGATCTAAAAAAAATTGAATTGTAATAGTGCGGTCCACTATTTACTTTGGTTTTACCACAAACGAGAGACAAAAAATGAGTAACAAAGAGACGAAACAATATAAAAATGTTCAATAATTCAGAATTATATGATAATGTTTTTGATTAAAGTGAATGCCGCTCTAAGCGGTGAGCTTTCAATTCGACAAAATGTGTTTGCTCACTATTATGAGACGCGACCAGCCATTTATATCGAGATTGTTTGGCCCGCGATCAATTTCAAAATTATCCATTTGGCCCCCGCGCAATTTCAGTTTGAGACTCCTGCTAAGAGACAGAGAAACGGATACAGAACACGACTGGATGTCTTCAATGAATTAGAGGAAAATGTGTCGGGGTGAGAAAAAAGAAATATTGTACAACCTGTATAATTCGTAGCGTGATGGAAAATCCACAGTTCGGGTTACACAAAATTAAACTCGCAGCCGAAGCGACGCGAACGAATTCAAAAGAGGAATGACATCTCCAACCATCCGCTTGCACTTGACTTTAAAATATTTTAGAACTTTCTAGAACCATTGCCCATTTTCACTGTCAGAAATTTCTCGAATGCCTAGAATTTTCTAGATCCGTCAGCTTGCGATTGAGAAGATCTAATTTATTCCCAAGTTTTGAATGGATTGTTCTGTAACTTTCTCGAACTATCAAATTTCCAGAATTTTCCAAACGCTTTTCCAGAATTTTCCAAACGCTTTTCTAGAATTTTCCAGAACCTTTATTTGCTTTCGGACTCGGCCAGAGATTTCGGGGACGTCCAGAAATTTCTAGAAAAATTGAGAGCTTAGCGAAGTTTCTAGAATAATGTGACGATTTCGGATCATATATACCATCGATCGCTTTCGTTTTTTTCTGAATGGGGGTTGAATATATATGTCGCAGTAAAGGAAATATAGAAAGCTGTTTAAAAACATCCACGTCACACTAGGTGGAGTAATGATAAAAATCAGCCGTCGTTATCGAAAGTACAGCGCAGCGAACTACGAACGAGACAAACAAAGAAACTCGTAAGATAGAGGAAGGAAAAGAGGTTTCGGCACGAAATGGAGAGAGCGATGAAAGGGGGGGAGGGGAGGGGAGGAAAAAGACGGAACAAAAACCTTCAAACGTTGTGTTGTGTTTACCTGGCACTATTACGTCCTCGTTTATGCCAAGCTCTTAAAAGAGCCAACTGGGACGATGGCCTCACTGTGATAATAGCAATGACATTCTACACCATAAAAGTCGCCTCCCCACCCACGACGCTATCTAGCATGCGCGTCAGAACACAGCCGATGATCATAGCGGAGAGATTGGAGGAGAGGGAGCGGAGAGATTGGAGGAGAGGGAGCGGAGAGATTGGAGGAGAGGGAGCGGAGAGATTGGAGGAGAGTGAGCGGAGAGATTGGAGGAGAGGGAGCGGAGAGATTGGAGGAGAGGGAGCGGAGAGATTGGAGGAGAGGGAGCGGAGAGATTGGAGGAGAGGGAGCGGAGAGATTGGAGGAGAGTGAGCGGAGAGATTGGAGGAGAGGGAGCGGAGAGATTGGAGGAGAGGGAGCGGAGAGATTGGAGGAGAGTGAGCGGAGAGATTGGAGGAGAGGGAGCGGAGAGATTGGAGGAGAGGGAGCGGAGAGATTGGAGGAGAGGGAGCGGAGAGATTGGAGGAGAGGGAGCGGAGAGATTGGAGGAGAGTGAGCGGAGAGATTGGAGGAGAGGGAGAGGACAGATTGGAGGAGAGGGAGCGGAGAGATTGGAGGAGAGGGAGCGGAGAGAGTAATAAGAGGGAGAATGAGGGAGGAAGATGAAAAGGAGAGAGAAAATAAATGAGAGAAAAAATAAGAGAGAAAAGGAGAGAAAATAAATGAAAGAGAAATAAGAGAAAAGATAGGAGAGAGAAAAGAAAGGAGAGAGAAAAGAAAGGAGAGAGAAAAGAAAGGAGAGAGAAAAGAAAGGAGAGAGAAAAGAAAGGAGAGAAAAGAAAGGAGAGAGAAAAGAAAGGAGAGAAAAGAAAGGAGAGAGAAAATAAAGGAGGGGGTAAGGAAAGCAGTACGGAGTGAAGGATGAAATGTACATTGCACTGGGGAAATGAAGAATAGCTGAAAATAGAAAAACGCAGAGTATAAAATGAAAAATTTCAAGCAGCGCGACTGAAAAAAATAAGAACAAGCGGAAGAGAGACAAGACGACGGGAATGGCGACCACAACCCTTTCGAGAAAAAAGTACACTTTTTCAGATACGTGACAAAACACGAACGGCGAGCTATAAGAGTTGGCTGACTGGGATATAATTAGCCACTGAGACGGCGGGGGTAAATGGACCTGACGATGCGCTAAAAATGAGGTTAGTGTCTGAAAGCAAGAGTAGATTCTTAGAAAAAAGGAACCGTGAGCCGGGAAACTTAAAAAACAAATGACTTTTGTTGATGGGACGTGACTCGTCTCGACCAAGTACCTCGAAATCCAATACCTCGGCGAAAAAACAAAACAACATTTTCGCGACTATTCATAGAAATTCAAAAATGGTCCCCAAGGTGGGAGAATCGTACGAGAGAAAAACGGCAACGTTAAAATAAACTAAGATCATCCAAATCACCTTGGGCACAGACTTCTTTACTATTGCTGATCGTAAATAGGCCAATGAAACCCGCGATGTAAAGGGGGCTGTTGTTATTTATAATTGCACTGATTACGCCAGAAAATTATCCGAAGCACATCTGATATGGAGATAATCCCGTCAAATGAAAAAACGTTTTTTTTTTTCTGCTAACGAAGAATCACCACTGACGACGAATGCTCTGTAGCAGATACGCGCATCTGCTTTTTCCAAACGTTATTATGGGAATTACAGTCACAGCTACTCTATCTGATTTAAGCCATAAGGTTATCCCGACTGTTTAAAAAAAGTCAACAGAAATCGGTATTTTCTATACGCTCGCACAGCACGGAGAACGTTACCGACAGACAGACGGCTACAATCAGGACCGTCCCTAGGGTAGAGCGAAACGGGCTGCCGCCCCGTGCCCCGCGCTTCGATCCTACCGCGGGGAAAGTCTAAATTTAATTTGGTGGTTAATGATAAAGGGGTCCCGCGTAGGTTCATTTGCCCTGGGCCCCGCACTTCTATAGGGACGGCCCTGCCTTCAATAAACCTTCGCGTGAGACCGAGACGAACCAACCAAGTAAGAAAAAAACGGAGAGAAGAGGAGCAAATGAAGCGACACGGCAGACAGATAAAGAGCAAAAGAGACGCGTGAAAAGAAATTTTCTGAGAAATAAAAACGACGGAGGAAATGGGGAGAGGACTAAAAATAAAAACAATGTAGGGGACAGACAGGAAAAAAGAGAGACAAAGAAGAGTGGAAATCTTTAACAGAGGCAAAACTGGATAGAGACGAAAACGTAGGAAAGGAATGATGGTAGACGTGGAGCAAAGAGAAGAGGGGTGTGAGATACAGTCGAACCTTCACAAGTCGAACGTCTTTAACCCTCATTTTCGATTAAATCGAATTTCTGAAGACTCCAATTTTCGATAGAAGGTTATTTCGATGGATGAGATTTTCGATAGTTCGAATTTGCGATAAATCGAATTTATACAATATTTGAATTTACGTTAAATGGAATAAGATATGTTTCAGAATGAACTTCTATGTAAAATTAGTCTCATATATGAGATATTTTTATTCTTTTAAAAAAATTTAATTGTACATTTCAAAATTAGTCTCGATAACTTCCCGAGAGGTCCGAGTTATCGGGGTTGGACTGTATTTGGGAAAGAGCGGGTGTGGGAAGAGAGAAGGGAGGAGAGAGAGAGAGAGAGAGAGAGAGAGAGAAAGAGAGAGAGAGAGAGAGAGAGAAGAGAGAGAGAGAGAGAGAGAGAGAGAGAGAAAGAGAGAGAGAGAGAGAGAAAGAGAGAGATAGGGGAGGGGAAGAGTGGCACGCGCCCAGTTGGGGGAGAACACACGCGTGGGCGGAAAGAAGGGGGGGGGGGGAGAGAGAGGAAACGGAGCAAAGAAAAGGGGGGAGAAAGAAAACGAAAACAACCTCCACCTCTCATCTTTACAAAACTCACCTACTTCCCTCCAGGCTCTTTTTTACCTCCACCCTTCCTCTCCTAACCATAATCACGCCCATTCCACTTTCTGCCCAGTCCGCCGGGATATATAAGTTGCGTTACGGGAGTTAAATAAAAGGGACGCGAGGAAGGGGAAAGAGAGGAAGGGGGAAGAGAGGAAGGGGGAAGAGAGGAAGGGGGAAGAGAGGAAGGGGGAAGAGAGGAAGGGGGAAGAGAGGAAGGGGGAAGAGAGGAAGGGGGAAGAGAGGAAGGGGGAAGAGAGGAAGGGGGAAGAGAGGAAGGGGGAAGAGAGGAAGGGGGAAGAGAGGAAGGGGGAAGATAGGAAGGGGGAAGAGAGGAATGGGGAAGAGGGGAAGGGGGAAGAGGGGAAGGGGGAAGAGGGGAAGGGGGAAGAGGGGAAGGGGGAAGAGGGGAAGGGGGAAGAGGGGAAGGGGGAAGAGGGGAGGGGAAGAGGGGAAGGGGGAAGAGAGGAAGGGGAAGAGAGGAAGGGGAAGAGAGGAAGGGGGAAGAGAGGAAGGGGGAAGAGAGGAAGGGAGAAGGAGTGAGGGAAGAGAGGAAGGGAGAAGGAGTGAGGGGAAGAGAGGAAGGGAGGAGTGAGAGGAAGAGAGGAAGGGAGAAGAAGTGAGAGGAAGAGAGGAAGGGAGAAGGAGTGAGAGGAAGAGAGGAAGGGAGAAGGAGTGAGAGGAAGAGAGGAAGGGAGGAGTGAGAGGAAGAGAGGAAGGGAGGAGTGAGAGGAAGAGAGGAAGGGAGAAGGAGTGAGAGGAAGGAGAAGGAGTGAGAGGAAGAGAAGACGGTGAGGAAAGGTGGGTAAAATGGGTCAAGGAAGAAGGACCGGGGAGTGAGTTAAGAGTGGAGCGGGAAGAGGAGAAAGAGAAGGCCGAGAGGCCATAGAACCTGGCGTGGCGGAGAAAAGGAGAAAACGACTGGAAGAGGAAAGACAATGACTAGCATAGAAAAAGAGATAAAGCTAACTGACACCTTCTACCCTATTATCTAGCTAATGTTTGTCGACGAATTCGCTCCGCATATCGCTCACGTTTAAAAAAAGTGGACAATAATAGACCTAAATCCTGAAAGCCTCGATTCCGCTAGGGACGTCGGCAACACCAGTCAGCAATATGGGTCAAAACAACGCACATCACGGCTAAAGCAAAGAACCGAATAAAAAATTGTCTTTAAAAATAACAAATATTAACAGGCCATTTTAAGTTAAACGCTATAATTTTCCAATAAAATTTCAGCGTTTTGTCTAAAATAGTTGAATATATTCCACAAAGTACCGCCAGAGAGTATATTAAATATTAACACGCTAAAAAGGACAAAAATTGAAAAATTCCAGTAGGAGGTACCACGGCTTCGGGATTCTACAAATGTTCTTAATTTATAATTTCCATTTTGAGGTTTAAAGTTAATTAAAAGTAAATAATAAAAGTTTTGTGGTACAATTGAAACAATTCGTAAAAATGAAATAGAAGATATGGTATACATCGGCGAGAATTTTTTTCTTCCGATTTCAAATTATTCCTAAATATGGGAGTGAAATTAACATGAAATTTTTTTTAATACTAGACAGTCTACATTATCTTCTCAATCCCCTTTTTTCGTTGCAACTACGATTCCTATTACGCGATTCACGTGCCTCCGAACCGCTTTTTGGCTACACGCAAAGCGTTAAATACGCAATAAGTCTTTTTAACTTATTGTTCAGTCCGGCTCTGTCCTACGTAGAGGACGCGTCCGCCATCATATTTGCATTCGAACCTCGCCGTGTTCGACGCCAAGAAAAAACAACAACAAACGCTAACGCAATATTCGATTAATCAACGACGGTCGCGACCTCTTCCCGGAGGATGAGGAGACCAAAAAACATCGAATGACGAAATGGCGTGAGAAGGCTGATGACCTATAAGATGCAAGTGGGACGGAGGAGGGCAAAAAGAAAACATTGCCAACAGAAAAAGATTAAAACAGGCGAACAGATCGAAAAGACGAAATTGGTACGACTTCTCGGAAAAGCCGTGACGCGGCGCACACGTTAATTTCGCTTTTCGACGTAAACAAAGCACTCGATACGTCCTTTCAATGATTGCGAGATAGCGCATATCGGCATCTGGATGGTAACTTTTATAGGTTACAGGACTGAAACAGCGACGACAGATGGACATTCTAGAACGCTACCTGATTACGAAGTTTTACAACAAAAAATTTTCATAAATAAAAAACAATACATTTATCTAAATAAACAAAAGTTCACTTTGGTCTGTAAATGATTGGAAACTAAATTACAAGGAAGGATCGGTCTGCATTTCTAACGAGTGAATGTTGACAAATAATTCGACTGTGTAGTCGGAACTTCTATAACTTGAATTTTCAATGAACCTAAGTATGTATATATTTTCCATGTCAAATTCACATGCGTAATAACGAAGTTATGCAACTCGAAGTTTCGACAACTTGAACCATTTCTGTCATCCCTTTGAGGTTCAAGGTATCAAGGTTCGTCTATACACACAGACAAAGCTCTATAAGTGGAATTTTTTATTAGTCGATAACTTCGCTTTAAAATTTCGATACGCTGACTATAAGCAAGAGTAGAACCTTATAGAACTCAATTTTTCTTCGTAAGTCGAATTTCCAGAAGTTCAATTGTATAGGATGGGGTAGGAAGTCCAGTTGCCTAAAAAACATTTTAACGGCAGTTAAAAAAAAAAACTGAATTGTCGAACGTTGCGACTCGATATTCCATATCGAGAACAAAATATTTTCAGCGGTCGACATTGTCTTTGAGATACGGGACAGAATGGGCTTCTACTTAACAACAAATACACCCCGTGTCCGCCGTACACGTACTCGTGCGCATGTATGTCAGGTTCCAACTATAAAAAAAACTTTCTTGCACACGGAGAGAAGATGAGTGCTGAGCGAATGAGGTGACGAAACGCAAATTAAACCCAAAGGAGTGGAATGACTTGTAAACAAAAGCTTTGAAAAGAAGCTCGCAGAAGTGGAGCGTGCATTACGTCAGGTTTAAAGGTTGCTAGGAGAAGAAGAGGAGGAAAAACTCGAGGTTAATGACACCCACACTATTGACCCATTAAATATTTAACATCTTTTAAATGATTAACAGGAGAAGTCATGGCCGAGTAGAAATCGTTGCTTTCCGCTCGTTAGTTTCTACTACGAAATGGTGTCAAATGAACGCGCTTTTTTATAGTCCCTCGTTGGAGTCGATGGTTATTTTTTTTACACGTGACATCACGCAATTATATATATATATATATATATATATATATATATATATATATATATATATGAGGGATGAATACGTGCATATACCGTATATACACACATATATACATACTTATATATACAGATTTATATACATACATACAATTATACATATATACACAGACACACGTGCTGAAGCGGTTAGCTAAAACTCAATTTTTCTGTAATATTTCATTTCGACTTTTCGCAGGTCGACAATCTATGTCGAACTGTATCAAGATTTCTCGGAAATTCGTGTTTACGCCGGAATACCGGTAGATAAACCAATCGATTTCTACTCTACCGAGAATGAGAGTGAAATCTGAGTGACGAGCCTAATCTCGAATTTCGCGGAAAACGGTAGAATAAGCCGACAGCCACCTGAACTCAAGAGAAAAGAACTCCTCCTTGTTTACGAAGAATCGCGGAAAAAAACGCAGCCTCCCGTATTAGCTCCTTGGCCACACATACGAGACAGGGCGAGAGATAAGCCGACCGGCGGGTGAGGTAGCCTAGTGGATTCCCAGACCATTTGACTATCAGTTTATTCTTAAGCACTCTCCTATTGCATCAGAGCTGAAAAAATTACCCTCCAAGGACGATTTCATCTTGGATCGGAACAGCTGTTAGGCGATGGCTCGAAGGAACATAACACAACTTCTGAGGTAAGTGATTTCTAAAGAACCGTCTTCGGAGAATAATTGCGCAACAGAACGATTAATACATATCGCACGAGGAATTTCAATGGAAGTAATTCTAGTAACGCCCGTCAAAAGCGATATCGCAGTTCTTATTCTCGTACGAATATCGAGATAATTCATCTCTGTCCCTTCCCATTCTTCCCGTCATCTTGTATGACGCCTGACACGAGGCAAATATTTTAAGACCTCATCGATTTTAAAATTGCATGACGGGTTGCTTTAAAGCTCCGAGTGCGAAAGTTTTACCTTGAATGAAAACATGAAGCCCGAGGAACGGCCCAGTAGGGCCCGTGGGCCACATATGATCCCCGTGAACATTTTTTTGCGGGCCGCTAAGCCACCATTAAAAACGAAGCGTGACAATAAATACAGTCGAACCTCCCAAATCCGGCAATCTATTTTCCGGAACCACCCATTTTCCGGCTATTTTTGGAAAATGGGTGAACCTGGCAAACCACCCGAAATTCGGCAAATAGCGCACAGTCCCACGTCACACACTACTATGTACAATAAATTGCAGTATAGAATGAGGTATTTTTCGCATTTTTTTATTTGTACAAACTGCGAAATTTATATCATGATATCAAATAATTACATAAATTATAGCACCGGATATAGTGTGAAACTTAAGATATTTACTAGTACACCTGTTGTTGTGTAAGCCGGTACGCGAACCGGTCGTACCGGCGGAAAAAAGCCCTGTGTACATATGACTATTATATGGCGAGACTCAGATCCCCAAGTTGTCGGATTTGGGAGGTTCGACTGTACGGATAATTTCAAAGGTAGAGGGGAGGTTCCAATGTTAGGGTCGCAGATTCGAGTCCTACTGACAGTATAATAATGTGTTCGTCATTCGTTATCGCCATTGCGCTGCTTGTAGAAGTCCGTAAAGTGGTGTTTATGAGCTAGAAAAAATAAGCAAAAGTAAATAATTTAAATTTAAATTATGATCGGAAACCTTTTTTGGTGAAAACTATGAGCCTAAAAATTAGTCAACATTATTATATAATATCTACTTGCATCGACAGGATCTTTTATATGAAGTATATTCCGATGTGACCTCTAACGCAGCTGCTAACGCAAACCAACCCGTAAAATATATGTCCACCTCTTAATTTAGCCATATTAAACAATCGAAGATAGTTCTATCAAAAACTTTCACCGCCAAAAAAGTCCTTGGTAAAATCCTGAAAAAAACCAGCTCTCTCTGACCTTGCGCGAGTTTACAAAAAGACAACCCTGTTAACAACTATCTGGACACATAACAATGGATGCTTGGACACGCGGTCATCGAACGGCATGACGCCGACACCGATTTGAAGATATCCTTTCTTTCCACACCGCCCTCCTCCAAAGTTGCATCACCCTCTCTCTGTATCACCCGGCCTCGATGAAACCACGACAAAATCTAAAAAGAGAGGTTTTTTTGATGGAGAAAGAGGTGCATAACAAACGGTCATCAACCCGTGCCTCAACCCCAGAAGTAAACAAAAGGTGTCGTAACAGGGCGTCACGCCCCCCTTCCCCTTCTCTCTCGCCACTTCCCTAACTCTGATCTTAATCGCCTGACCCGAATATGGGGAGTCTCGTTGAAGGGAGAAAGGGAGGGAGAGACAGAGAGAGAGAGAGGGTTAAAAAACCCCATGGGTCTCTAGGAGGGGAGGAATGGGAACGGGAAACGGGATGTGGAGTCGGTATAGGACAGCTCCAATGGGAAAAGTAATAAGGAGGGAAAGAAAATGATGCGTGAAAATAAGAGGAAGAGAAAGAAATGGGGGATGAGAAAAAAAGGGGGGAAATAAAGAAATGGAAGGGAGACGGACGGACATGGAGGAAGACGAACAGAGGAAGGACGGGGAGATACGAAGGGAGAGAAGAGTATAGATAGAGATAGAGGGATATGGGAGAGTGAAGTACATATAAGGAGAGCAGTGAGGAGAGGGATGGAAAGAGCGACAAAGAGAGGGCGTGAAGGAATAAGTAGAGATATAGGGAGAGTTGGGAGGAGGGACGGAGAGATGGAGGGAGAGATGGAAGAAGGGAGGGAGAGTTGGAAGGGGGAGGAAGAGATGGAAGAAGGGAGGGAGAATTGGAAGGGGGAGGAAGAGATGGAAGGGGGGAGGAAGAGATGGAAGGGGGGAGGAAGAGATGGAAGGGGGGAGGAAGAGATGGAAGGGGGGAGGAAGAGATGGAAGGGGGGAGGAAGAGATGGAAGGGGGGAGGAAGAGATGGAAGGGGGGAGGAAGAGATGGAAGGGGGGAGGAAGAGATGGAAGGGGGGAGGAAGAGATGGAAGGGGGGAGGAAGAGATGGAAGGGGGGAGGAAGAGTTGGAAGGGGGGAGGAAGAGTTGGAAGGGGGGAGGAAGAGTTGGAAGGGGGAAGGAAGAGTTGGAAGGGGGGAGGAAGAGTTGGAAGGGGGGAGGAAGAGTTGGAAGGGGGAAGGAAGAGTTGGAAGGGGGGAGGAGGAGTTGGAAAGGGGGAGGAGGAGTTGGAAGGGGGAGGAGGAGTTGGAAGGGGGAGGAGGAGTTGGAAGGGGGAGGAGGAGTTGGAAGGGGGGAGGAAGATTTGCAAGGAGGGAGGAAGAGTTGGACGAAGGCGTGGAGGGAGGAACAGAGATGAAGAGACAGATAAGGAGATACGGAGGAAGGGAAAATGAGATGAGAAAGGGAAAATGAGATGAGAAAGAGAAAATGAGATGAGGAAGGGAAAAGGAGAGGATTAAGGGAAAGGGAGAGGAATAAGGGAAAATGAGAGGAAGGGGAGAGGGGAAAGAGAAGAGGAGTGAGGGAAAAGTGGGAGAGAGCGAAAGGCAAGGAACGGTAAGTGGGAGGAAGACAAAATGAGGAGCGACAGATGGAACTGGGATGGGGCATCCAGTTACTACGCAGTCCTCACTCCTCCCTTCCCGTCCCCTTCCCTCACGTTTTCGATTCCGTCCGTCGACCGCGAAGACGGCGCAGTTTTTTCGGTGCGACGTAATCATGAGAGAGAGAGGCTAAAAAGACGAGAACGTTCCCGCGACCTCGCGTCGCGAGCGGGATCGTAAACAAAAAAAACAAATTGCTACCACCCCTCGATTCGGTTTGTTTACATAACCGCGCGGTTTGCGGAACAAAACGTGCTCGTCCCTAGCAGATGCGGAATAAGTGCACGAGAGAGCAATAAGTGTATGATCGGTTTCGAGTAGAGCTGCCACCTCTTTGTGTACGGGCAAGTCATCTCCGGGTTTCGGGTTGTCATAAAATCTCCGGGTCAGCGAGATTAGGAAAATTTATTTAAAATCACGCGCTCAAAAACTATATCAGAGACATCTCATGACGAGATTTCGACACAATTGGGAGTTGGCGACTCCAGCTCTGCGTGATGTTGGGTTAGCTAGGAATTCCTGCATTGGAGCTGTCAGTAATAGTTAACGGACTTGAAGTACACATTTTAAAGATTATTACATTACAAACTTATTACAGGATGAGCATAAGAAAAATGAATTTTTACTTTCTCCACACGCAACATATTGCCTTGCCACATCCCCAGGTTTGATTCGGAGTCTCCGGATTGGAGCGAGCGCAAAGGTGGCAACTCTAGTTTCCAGTGGGTTGGGGAGAACTGTTTACTCTATAGCCTCACACGCAAACCGGAACAAATATTAAGCTTGATTAGAATAGCCAGAGAGAATATCCTCAGGCCGACGCCCCCTTTTTCGGGAGCAAAAAATTTACGCGTCAAAGGTAAACACACGCGCGTTGCGTAAACAGACCTTGGATTCGAAAATTTCACAACCTCGGTAAAGTTTATGAATGCCCGGACTATCAAAGTGAAATACGCATCCTGCTTCGTATTATCGTTTATCGGCGTCACCATGTGGAAGATATTCTAGATCCGACTCTGGAACGAACAAGGACCTTAAGTCTCGGAGCGTTTATAACACGAAGGAAGCTTTTTTAGAATGATTATAGCCCATCGACTGCCTGTCGACCAATCGCGTTGCGTTCTCCGCGTGCATTAAAAACGATTCAACTTTATTTATATAGTTTATGTAACTTATATTTATGTAAGAGGGCTGGGCAAACCGAACGTTTTCGGAGATCATTGATTCTAACTGCAAGAATTTGTGACAACTGAAGTATGTTTCTTAATTGAAAAGCGACCCTATTTTGATCGACTTTTTTCCATGATAGAAGCTTAAATTGAGATCGATAATTCAATTTGAGCAATGCCATAGTAATGTCATAGTAGTAGTTTTCCTTCATGACTTTACGTGTAACCACGATTCGTCTTCGATAAAAAACCGACCACCTAAAAGTCGACTCCTGTGTGTAATCGCCGCTAAGAGCTGTGGACACATACCGTATACTGCTCGCCGGCGAGTTGCACGCAGCATGTGTGTACAGGCAATAACACGTACAGGTCGGCACAGCTTAGACCAGGGGTGAGGAACCTGCGGCCTTTTGCTTACTTATCTACACCCGGGCATCGAATCACCTACTTTTCCTCACTCATCACCAACGGCATTTTCTCATGCTGTGCCTTCGAGACGTCCTATGGCTCTAAGCCCAAGACAAAGGGACTGGAGTGGTACCGGTGGCGGATTTAGGGGGGGGTCGCACATGGCGCTCGCCAGGGGTCCCGTAACCTCTGGCAATACATCTCAATTTCTGTGAAATATTAGGTTACGTAGGACTTCGTGAAAGAGGGGGAGGTTGAAAGCGCATTGCTGTTTGGGACTCGAACCTTTTACCGATGTACATTGTTAGTTATCTAAATGAAAATTACTTTGTAGAAACAAGAATTATGAGTCCTCGAAATTTGATCCAATGATATCACAGCAAACTGCTTTCGTGAAAATTTTTAATTTGTTTTTGATCGCAGGTTGCATACAATATGCGGGAAAACAGACACTTGATACTTTTTAGTAAAATGTTAACTAAGTAATCCAACGATGGCCCAATGGAAGCGTCAATTCAGCTCGGTTCGCTTAGGTGGGAGGTCGAGCATCAGGAGCAGCGAGTCTCTGTTATAGCTGTACCCAATAGCTTAATGTACCAGCTCCCGAAAGTGGCGAAGAATCCTGAGTTACTGGTTCTTCATGTTCTACAACTAGTTTTTAGTGAGTGTTGTGCTGAAGAAATCTTCTAAAAAGGAATCCTGCCTTTCTACAGTTGTTCATACTCAGAAACGGTGAAGAAACCTATCAAAAAGTCATCCCAGTCAAGGTAAATCAAAGCTGTTTCATTTATTTAGGAACGTTTTCAGTGCTTTTTAGGACAATTTAATGGAAGATTTACGTTTTTATTATCATACTTCTTTACTAAAAATTTATTAATACCTTTCCCAACTTGAGGAAATCATAAGTTATGATTTATCTCCCTTTTGGCACACTATTACTCATTAATTATAATGTTAAATGAGTTGACTTTTTGATTAATTTTGCATGTAGAAATTAGGACGATTTATTTTTAATGAGTTTTAAAGTTTTTTAAACATTTTTGCAATTTAAGAAATAGCCTTGGCCAAAGCCATTTAAATAATTTATCAATAATATTTATTGAAAACGACATTACTCAACAATTGGATTATAAAAATGTTATTGCTAAATTTGCTGCTTCAAAAAGCAGAAAAGTACCATTGTAAAGTTAATTACTTTTTATATATGTTTGCTTTTTTTAATCAATCAATCAGTTATTCAATACTTATAGCTCAATACTTATGTTTACTTAAAATTTTTTCTTATTATAGAAATAAAAATTCGTGCCTTTTATTTATTCATTTAAATTTCACTATTTAAAATTTTAGGTCGGGCCCCCAAATTTTGTTTCCGCCTCGGGCCCCCAAATGCATAATCCGCCACTGTGCACAATGACAAGAATAACTGCTGCGTTCAAATCCGTACTCGATAGATAAATTACCACGTCCGACGTCATCATGAATTTCTCGGCTTTCGAGCTATCTCATGCATTGAAAGGTACTCTGATAAATAAAGGTAAATGTCTCCGATTTCAATGTTAAAAACAAATCAGTCGAGCATTTAAATCAGAAGATAGAAACAAATATTCTTGACATCACGTCTTTTTCGAAATAAATAAGTACGATCACCCTCGCCGCAACACCTATTATTTCCTAACTTCTTATTAAATCTCTTGAAATCATTTTTTTAATTACCAACCATCAAACGCATTCGGAAGAGAAACACTAAGACAGGCAGTGTCGGATTTTCGACTGCTGGGGCGGCCCCTGGCGCTAAACATTTGGGGGGCCCTGGCGCTAAGCAGTGGGGGACCCTGCGATCTAAATATATAGCTACCCTCTTTTGTGACACTTCTTAACGATCGTTTTTCTATGGAATCATAGAGAGGTTCCACTGGTTTTCAAATTGAGACATTTACTATTTCTGAGATTATATACACGAACATTTTTTCGGGGACCCTTACTTCAAGGGGCCTCTGTCACGCGGTAAGTCCGACCCCCCTTAAATCCGCCGCTGAGTGTGAGGGAGAAATTCAAGATTTAGGGTAACTGAGCGGTAGGGAAATCTTCATTTTCGCGGATCTCCACGGAACCCAAATCATTCACTGAACCCTAAGGTTCCGCGTAACCCAAGTTGAGAAGCACTTCCATACGTCACGGGGCCCCATACTTTGCGGAGCCCCTGGCGCGCGCCATGTGCGATCCTCCCTAAATCCGCCACTGAACACAGGGAACAATTTTATAAAATATAATTATCGTAAAAATACAGTAAAAAGAGACGAGATGCCGATAAGCTAAATGGCGGACAAACTCGGCATTTATACAGAAGTTTCAAAACGTCTCTTAGTCCCACTACTATTTTCACGGGTTTGAATACAGCCGAGGATACGACCGTACGTATTCTCCTTCATTAGAATTGACGTGCTAATTACGAAAGACCGTAAAGTGGCGATTACGAGATAAATTCGAATAAAATCGTAAAAACATTTTCCTATGAAAAGAATCCGCGCTAAATCCTATAGCCTCAGGGGAGAAGGGCAGGCACGCGGAGCATTACGTAACCACACTCACGCACACAAAAACGCACGCTCAGACACAACCGCGATGAGGAATCCGGTCAACGCCGCCGGAGATTTTTGGAAGGGATAGAAAAAAGCTTATTCAATGAACCAAAAATAAGCGAATTCGCCACGCCGTTACCACTTCGACATTTCTTGGAAGCGGCGGACCTTCCTTCTTCCCCTCCACCGATCCAGACTGACATCATTGTCGTTAATCTGACAGGCTGGGCAGCCAGCCGCTCGAATCGGCCGAAATAATAAAAAATTACGACAAAAGAAATACTGAAAAACTTCCTTTTTTATACACCTGACCTATGCCCCGGGCGATTTTCGTCGTCGGAGAAAGTTGGTTCCCTGAACCCGGCGGCCGAGCCAGAATATATGTGGGCGCTCGCCGTGGGAACGAGCTATAGGGAGTCGCAGAATTAATCCATCATCCTGGTTTTTTCGATCGTTAAAGATTGATTACTTCAAGCTTTCCATCATGTTCTATCCTATATGAGCCTCGTCAAATTCATGTAGCTGCTGCAAACTGCCGATATTATTCATTTTACGTATTCCAAACACACGTTATACTTCTCCCGCTAATTCTCCTTCAAGCAACAATTCCAAAACGTCTTAAAACGTGCTCTACCCGTTTTGATTTTTCCCTTCCTTATTACGTTCAATAGGTTATCGGCATTTTCTACCACACGTCACGCCAACAATTTTGTCATATTTGTCCAACGATGATCAAAACAAAACTCGACCCTTTCAGAGTAGCGGCTTTTTATGCTAATTGAATCGTAGTAATATATTAATCATTAATGGAAATTTTGAAGCAGATTAAATATTGCAATAATTTCGTCGAGAAAATATTTTATAACAATTACTTTCGAAACTTAACATTCCACCTAGACGTCCTTCGCGTCCCACTGGCTGTGAAACACTGCGCTATTCTACTACCCCGATTCTCTCCAAGATTTCAATGTTAGCGCCGTAAAATTAAAGGATTACAAAAATTAACGACTTTAGTCTGCAGAAATTTAAAAAACGCCGAAAATGCGTCAAACGCGACGAAATATTCTCAGAGGGAAGATTTTTGGCGAGTCGACACTTAATAACCGTCATCTATTACTTTTATCCGGCCAATTTCCCGCTGATTGAAATCGTTTGATCTAAAAAAATACGGCCCTATCTCCGACGATAAAAGTTACACGCGACAGGACAGCACAACGAAACAAAACAGAGAATTTCCCTTCTATTTCGACGAGTTTTTATCGCTCCTTCGGTCGATTGAAAATATAAAAAAGCTACATCGGCTTCCGAATGGGAGGTCTTTTTTATTTTCATTACGCGGGATGTTGCGCAGACCAGACGGAGACGATATTTATTGGCGACCAAGTTTATTGCCAAAACACAACCCCACGGCCGACCGGGGAATACTCGACGGCTAATCAATTTAAAAACGAAATACATCGAACGTTCCGAAAAATTTGAGCGTAGTGGACTTTTAGCCTTTTTCTGTTAAAAAAAATGGGGCTACTGTACCGGGACGAATGAACAATACCAGAGAGTTGTGAATATAAAAAAAAAACGCCTAAGCCACCAAATTTCGAAAAACTACACACGGTGATAAATTCGCCGTTTTGCCATGGAAACGGGATCATCGACCGTCGCTTGTAAATGGAGAATATACTGCGAAATCCGTCACGTTGTACGCCCTAGAGCGAAGAAAGACAACGGAAAACGGCCAATTCCTAGAAAAATAGCGGAATTTATCTTCGGTGACAGACCGAAAATGAAAGCTGTAGTTCTAGGAACTGAGACAGCCAATTATAAACGGTTTTAAACTATAAGTATGAATAGATCCTCGAAACCGCTGACTTGCCCGCATTTATATCAAGATTAGCAAAAATGAATATTTTTTCTCTATATATTCGTACCATAAATTCAACTATGGTATGTTATAAAAATATTCACGTTTAACCTTCTTTATGCAAAAACCTTATAAATTCCGTTATTTCACAAGTACAATTTAGACATCCACTTAATATACATAAGACAGCAGCAGTGAGTGTAATGCACCAAACAACCCCGAATGATTCTTCTAGGTTTTGTATGCTAGTTTCAACCCAATAAACACTGCTTTTCTACAAAACCCAAACTACGCACCGAACTACGTAAATAGGAAAAAGTCACCGTTACATCACACCTTAGAATAAATTTACTTCACGAATATGCCCCTTCGACCTCTCTCGTTATAGATTTTTTCAGCGCTTAACTCACATAATGCGCAATTATTCCAGCCAAAGCGTGATTCCCCTCCAATACAATCGAGAGACAAGATCAAATCTACAAACGAGAACCGAAAGGGACGTTTGCACCCTCTGCCACCCACCAGACTGGTAAACAGCAAGATAAAATGTAGTTTAGATCCGTATACCCGTACATAACTCGATGCAGACGACGTAAAGGCAACCCGACGAGAAAAAAATACCTTGACCTAACTCGTGGAAGACATCCCGTGGTGTGCGGTACGCTAGGGGGAAAAAACACCCTCTTTAGAACCGAAGATGAATGAACGTGAAAAGAGAGGAACATGGGAAGCCGGGGAAAAAAGCCCCGGGATCGTAGAGAGAGGGCGGGACGGAAAATTCCCCATGACCTAACGCACTCACCCCCGCCTTGCAGCAACAACAACAACACGACCCCCCCCCCCTCCCAAAAAAAATCCCGCCCCTCCTCACCCTAACACCCGAATCACCCGTACGTAATTCACGGTTACATTCCGGACTCCGCCCACGCTTTCCCTCTCTCCGCCCAACGGTCTGCCAACCTACCCGACGCGTGCTCGCCATGGAGACCCGATTGGGAGACAGGAAGCAAACCGGACGGAACGGAATGTGATGGCGCATCCGATGACCTGCACCGAAAGAGAATCCAGCATCCGTAATGGAGGGGGAAGAGAGAGTGGATTCACGACGCCCCCGGAGAGGGCGAGACCGCGCGCGTGGAACGCCCCCGAAAAAATGTGTAAAAAAGGAAGGGTTTAAAGAGAGGTCAGCTGAACGTAGTCACATAGGAATTAACGGCTATCGTATGAATGAAAAAAGTCAACTCCAAATAGCAGTTTTTAAAAATCCTATGGACAACATCGCTACCGCAATTCGATGACAAAATCGCGAACAAAATATTTGATGAGTGCGAATGAAAACTATTCCATAATATTGCTTGAGAAACAATTTACTTTTTGCTACATCCACACGATTAATATCTGCAAATGAAAAATGTTTACACGAAGAATGCGTAACAGAATCGATTCCGAATTTGCTCAAATTATTCATTTCGTTAACCTTATGCAATCGAATCTAGCGAAACGAGAGATTGGTTCCCGAATAAAAAAAATAATGGCGACTACTGTGAAGTTTTAAAGGTGAAAAGCGATATTTACAGGTTAGGTGTAATCATTACCGCATTCAATAGACTTCCCACCCAAAAAAATTATATCTAATAAGTAGGCCAGAATCGGCAGCAGATAGATAAACACTAAGAACGCCCAACTGTCGCCAAACCGTACAGCGCCATAGCTGAGCCTTTTTAAAACCAATAGACTCGAGCCGCAAGGTTGTTTTTAAATTGCGCGGGATAAAAATAACAGCTGCACTTCGTGATGCCGAACCTTTTTTTTCGTCTACGTCTGGCGATGCAATTCTGGATATAACCCAATAAATTACGACGAAACGTATAAAAATACCTGGAACTTTCCGTTAACCCTCCGTCCCTCTTCTCACCCCATTCCAATTCCAAGCGAAGGCGCAAAAATACCTGTTCCGCTTTCCCACGTTTCATAGGAATTCTCCGCCGTCTCATCTGGTACGAGTTTTCCGATACAAAAACGAAGCGGCCGAAAAAAATAAAAGCGATTTGCGTGGAATACGGCCATCTCACGCACCCCTCTTTCCTTTATTTGGTAGAATCCTTGATCCTTGACTGGAACGCAACCAGCATGGCCACGAATCGAGACCTCAAACCCGAACCGAGTGCATGCGACGACAACAAAAACATATATACAAGCGAAATCCCGGGTGCACCGGTCGACCTTGCCGAACTCATATTCACCGCGGATTACGGTTAGCGAAACAAAACCGCCAAAAGAGAAGAAAACAAACGGAACGCGCCACGCGGCGATGGGAGGGGCTACCTTCCTGAACCTCCAGAATCCACTTTTTTTGCAATCGCGCGCGTCTGAAAGGTATAATTTTAAACCGGCAACGCAGTAGCACTGTATTCCATATTCGGATTTTAGAATGGCTGGAAAGCCTCCGGGCACGTTAAAATTAGCCTTTTCTGAGAATGTTGCCGTTTATTACGCGCGCGTGTATTTTATTTAACTCATCTGGAGATAGTGCCGCGCAATGCATGCGGCGCAAACATTTTTCCTAGCAGGGTGGCGCGGAAAGCGCGGTGTCCCGCGTGGAATCATTCCTGGCCCAATTCAGTTTCACGGCTTTATGTAATGCTTTTATTCGTCTGTATCTGCACTCTCAAGAGTCATGCTCAAAAAATGAAGACGCTTTCATACCGTGTTCAGTAGATAGTTGGAATAAATTCTCACAATATTAACCAAAGAAAAATTTCTCGCGCGTCATAACGATTTCATCCGCGCTGAGGTTTGAAATCGGAGCGAACGCATCAGAAATAGTTAATTCATTTCCGTCGCTTCCGGCGGTGATGAATGTTTCGCCGACGGTAAACGACCACGGGCATAAAACCGACTCGGGCCGACGATTGTCCGCAGGTGCAGTGGGGTAGGTACTTTTATTTTTGCAACGGCTGCCTGGAGATATAAAATGTGGGCGTCGGAGTAAGAGCGACATAGCTCTGTATATCCCTCGCACGATTTTAAACGCGCGGTCCGGGCAATCAATCACGAAAAATTGCGCAGCTGTCTCCGCGGTGCATCCATAAAGACCAACACCAACTCACGCTTAGCAGTTAACTAATTCTGGAGGACTTTTTGTCGCGCATCGTGGACTTTTCGTAGGGTTTAATTTTTTTCAGTATTTTCACGTCACGATATTGATAACTAAGCATAAAGTGAGCGGCCACGCTTCCATTTGGACCAATATTGATTAGCTACATCGAGAAAGAAATTAAGTGATCAACCATCTGAACAAAAAATTTGGGAACTTGCTAAAAGGACGGTTAATAATATTTTGCTGGAATACGCATTGTTTACGCAATATATACAGGAAATCGCGTGTCATCTATAAAATCTGTTATAATTTACATGGATCCTTTATTTTAAATCTATATCTCTATTACAATCAACTCATCGATATATAACATTCTGGTTTGTTATCGTCAATAATCGAATAGAATGTCGAAAGTTTTTAATAGGATTACAAGAAATATCGAAATAGATTTGCACCATGTAAAGGTCGAACACTCGATAAGGCAAACAACTTTGGGAAGTAGTTCGGGTGGACTTCATTACAGTCACCCTCGTAACTGGACGCTTCCAGTATCCTATGACGTAACAATAACGGGCGACCAAACTAACCAGAGAGCCTCCACGGGAGGAGGGAGGAAACGAGTATAGTTGCATGACGGCTTTCTGACCTTAAGGTCGAGACTTCGATACCAGCGGAAGATATATACGCTCGAGTTATTTGAACTATTTCGAGAGACACCATCTAGATCGAAGGATAAATTTCAAAATGTTTTACACGGAGATTACGTCTTTAATCCACAGTAGAAAAATGGTTACATCGACGCAAAACGAATTTTTAATTCAACAACAACTATTCGGAGCTAGCCTGAAAAATACAAGCCCATTTACGAATTCTAAATGCCTTAGATTTATTCAACATCAGAAAGTAGCACAGGTGATTTGTACTTGTTATTGCCATGCCTAGTTCGCCTCTTTGAAATAACTAACGAGGGAAACTAAATAAATGATACGCTACGATTTCGTCTGTGACATTTCCAAGAGCAGACCGCCGTGAAAATGGCACAACTGAAATTTTTCTTGCTATCGTAGCATTCGATCACTTTCCTCATTAACAATTTAAAATATATTTTAAACCTTAAGTTCCCCTCCTCTCCGGAGCTTTCACAGAATTTACAGGGAAAAAACCGAGCGTCTATAATACTCCTTAGATACGATACTAAGATGATCAGTCATTCTACCGACTTGCACGCCTCATTTGAAAATAAAAACGAAATATTAGGACGAATAAAAGGAGCTTGAACTTTGGAGACCTCCGCCTCCTGGTACGGAAAATAGAGCAATTAAGGGTGAATTGACAATGACGATGAACTCCATTCTAGAGGTTTCGAACCAGTGACCTTTCGGGCAAAGGGTGGGGGAGTTGGACCATAGCTGGAAACTTAATCCCGATTCCAACCGAGATGAAATTCCTTGACACAGATTAATTTTTAAAAAATAACTTATAAAAGCAATGACGGAACTACGAAACACCACACAGTGCGTCATTATGCAAATCGCATGGTCAAAAATTTCGCAATATTCCTGCATATCGAAATGGCATTTGGATATGCATATAAAAATGGACGTCATAAAAAAATACACATGCACGGGAGCTTTTTTTAAATGGAACCTCGAGCTTCTAATATTTGAATATTCAATGATCTTAAGACCAACTTTTCCCCATTTTTATTTCAATTTATTTATTTTTTCTTCTTGTTTTATCTTAAGGATTTGCTTGTAATATCATACATTCACCCATAGCAATCTGCTATTTCCATGTAAATGGCAGTTAGCACGTTCTCATATTATTTCCTAATACTAACTTTATCATTTTCGTATACCTTAACCAAAAATACTGAAAACAAAAGTGGCAAAAATCGATTTTCATTCATTTTCGGTTAACTGACAACCCTGAGAAAACACCTCTAAATTTCATGACTCAATTTCCATTCATTTTGAACGTAACGAGAAGAAATCGGTTTCAAGTTTTCCGCTATGGGTCACGCGATCTTAGTTCGTTTATCGGGACAACGGCGCGATGCATCGGGGCTACGGCAAATCAGCCGTGACCGAGAATATAGCGTCGCTAAAAAAATCAGGGTTGTCGTACTTAAAATCCATGTTGCAATAACCGAGTTCATACAGTGCAGCGTATTCACACACGCTCTCGCACACGTGATATATCTCGCATTCTTCCCCTCTCCCACACCATTCCACATGCCCGTTCACCCACTGCCACCACGCCCCTTCTCCCCCTCACCAGACTCCATCCTTGACACACTTCCCTCAGCACCAGACGCACGAAATGCCGCTCAGACGAGAGTGGGACGGAAGAGCGCGGATGGACCCTTCTTCTCCCTCCCCCGCCCCTCTTTCTTTCTTGCTTTGGCCTCCATTTCCCTTCCCCACAACCTCTTCCACATGCGGGTCACACAACCCGAGTCATACGAGAGAAAGATGGGAAGAGAAAGACAATAAAAAAACACTAACGACGTCCGGCTCTCTCGAGTTGGCAACGCTTCCTGCATGACGAACACCGAAAAAAATACGCGCAAGAAAACGCGAGTGACGACCTACGGTTACAACGAGAGCCAAAGGATATTTTATTCGAAAAAGAATCCCACGGCGTCGTGGAAAACGACCTCGGTGCATCTGCCGGCGGATCCGATTGGTACCGAAGATTGAAACCCGTGTAATTCTCGCAACACGAATGTGGCGAGTGACTCTTGCATTTTACGTAAGGATTCCTGAGCTGCTGTCGTCTTTTGATGATGCGACAATTCCTGGCGTTAGTTTGTAGTCACGGGATTACGCTCCTTCGGGCACGATGGAAACGAGATAAGCTTCCAGTCGACGGCGAAAGATTTAGTATGGTGGCAGAATACGAACGCCGCCTGAAAATTAGGCAAACTTTGCAGATGTGCATGAATGGCCGACACGCTGGCTCACTGGAAACGATTCGGCAAACTTGAATTGGAGATTTTATCAAATTGATGATATAAAATAACCTAGTCCGTGAGAAAAGATTGCAGCAATACATTCCCGGTGAAGCACGGGTGTAAAACGTAGACGTTACTCCACAGCCAAAACAGCGAGTGAAGCATATGCATGCGTGTAAGCCTTTCATACCGCACCACGTACCTTGTATGAGCCTTAGAAGATTTACTCATTTTTTATGACAAAGAGTCAACTACAACGTTTGCCTCTACAATCTATGAATGTAATAAAACACTAAAATATTGGAGAGGAATTTACTGAAGAGCGCATAATAGGTCCCTAACTCCTGTATTACGCCGCAAAAAAGAGCACCTAGAAAGCTCCGCCCAGCCTACTGTTATTAAGTCAATTCAGTTACACGAATTTCTTGCCTCCAGCCATCCCGGTTTATGGAAATAAAACGCAAATGCTTCCGGAGACATCATCGCAACAGAGGAAGATTGTCGAACCGTGAAATCTGAGAATTAACTACGCACGCACCAGGCAACAAAAATAAAGCAATTCGACATTCGCAGGACATTATTTCATAACGGGAACGGCATTTTCGCGGGAAAGAACTCCCATTTTTATGCGTCTGGTTATTTTAATCGTACGATTAAGAAACATAAATCTTAAGTGGTTAAATGGTGGAACAACACTCGGTTAGCGTGTCTGGCTCCCAATGTTCAAGTCCGCGGGTTAGAATCCTCCCAATGGTATGTTTGGACGTGCTTATCTGTGTTATTACAGCCATTGTAAAAGGCCGGTAACGGCTGTTTATTAGCTAGTTAAATAAATAAATAAAAATAAATAAACCTTTGTTTCGCGACACGAATCACTCCGGGAACCTAAAAACGACGAGCAGGGTTAGAATAAATAAAAACGAAACCTTCCATTAAACGATTGAGCCATACCCGTTATAACCCACAAAAAAGCGTAAACAACCATGCACATCCGTTCCTTATTGGCAATCGCGAGATGATGACCGAATTTGCAAACAATGCTGCAATGTCTCCGAATAGGCACACACGGTGGGAACGAAAGAGAGAGAGAGAGAGAGGATGGATGCAGACGGCGAGAATAAAAAGGGACGAGACAGGTGGGAGGGAGGGGTGAAATAGGGAGGGAGAGGTCGATGAGAATGGGTGGGATTAGCGGATCGAGGGGGGATACGAGAGAGAGAGAGAGAGAGAAGTGGGGAAAATGAGGAGAACGGGGCGTGGCGATCCCATAAAGTTTTGAATGCCGTCTGAAACGATGGCATTATTACTCTCCCCCCCCCCCCCATACACCCTCTTTAACCCCTTGTGCGGCCGCGCACGCCGAACGTACGTGTGTTGTGACGGAAGAGGGTGTGTTTATAGAGTGGTATGAGGAGAGCGGAACGAGGTCGACTGGTGAAGAGAGATACTCCTTTCCTGTCCCTCGTGTTCCGATCGCCAATTCGATCTCCACCCCCTTTCTCCCAACCTTCCTTCCCCCACATCCCCTCGGAAAAAAGCAACCCCGCCGACCTCTCATTCCTATCTCCCTCACACTCTCTCCACGCCACTCCCCTGAGTAGACCGATGACCAGACGGCCTGACTCCCGAAGGCTTGGGAAGTGGCGAGTCGAGTTATACCCACCTATCCCTTTCCTCATTGTTGAGCGACCTACGGCCCGCGAAGCTATGATTAAAAAGAGATCCGTGAAATTTATCACACAAATTCATATACCTAATATAAATTAAAATGACAATAAGAAACTTGAGATAGAAATGTTGACCTTATACACCTAATTTAGACTCGATTTTGATGATACCTCAGAAACTCGAGTTAATTTCTAATTTCAAGCGTAACCCTGCCCGCATAAGCATTGACAACTTGCAGTGCGGTCCGCCACGTAGAAAAGGTTGCCCGCCACTGCTTTTTCCTGAAACGACGTTCGGTAATAAACGATAGGGAAAAAGTCGTCGGACGTGATGATACGAGCGTCCAAAACCAACGCGCGATAAAAAAAACGATTTTTGATTAGTCTCGTTCCGACGAGACCCGTACGGCCCTAAAACGAATTATATGTGGCGCTTAGCAATCTCCCACGATAATGCGGAATACGGGAAATACGTAATCCTGTTTTGCATCGCGAATATTCTTTTGCAAGGTACGAAAAAAACGTTTCATATGCAAGCACGCTTGCATCCAACGGAACGCGATCAAATTGGTTCGAAAATTCGAAAAAAAAGAATAAAAACCGGTGTGTCCGCTTTTGCTTTTTTCTTAATGTCGCTCACAACTTTCCAAGGACGTAATCCAGCTTTTCGCCAAAAGGGATACGAAACGCGCCGAGAATTTGACGTCGACAATTTGAAAACGGGGTAAAAAAATGTCACGCGACTAAAAAGGCCTCGTGTATCTGGATAGGCCAGCGAGTGAGCTCAAAGAAAAATCTCTTAGTAAATGTGAGGACCCGGGATTGAACCATCTCAATAACATCTAATCGGTTCTACTTAAAATGGAAGAGATAGCGTGTACGAGAGTGAAGGGGTAACAAAGACAATTAAATACAAACAATTATTTATTTGTTCAAAATTAAGTAATTGTACGATACTTTACTACTGATCATTTTAATTATCTCATAAAGAACCGTGGTCCATAACATAATAACGAAAACATAGTCGAACAGATGCAACCAAACTCTCGAACCCCAGAGCCTAACATTAGGAGCCAGACAGGCTAACCATCCCTCTACCAGATATAAATAAGCAATTGCGAGATACTTCATTATTATCATCCTTTAGAACCCGCGCAATTTCGGTTTGAGACTTGCTTTAAAATAACACAAGAGCTCAACCGACCGAGAAAGAGACACGCAGACAATTAGTTCTCCGGACGCCAAATACTCAATTTCCGGTAGGGAATTAGCCTTTTAAAAAGTCTTAATTCGACGAGACGCGCGCAGGACATCATCACACCCTTTCCCTCCGCCGCACGCATCGTCTGGGGAAGGCGAAGCCTATCGTCCAACATCAAAACAACAGTGATCTCGATTAACTCCGAGAGAGATTAAAACCTTACGCCCTCCGCCATTCTCAGACACTATCTAGGAGAGGTAGGTGTAGAATGATTTGTTTGTCGCGGCATCTCAGCAAGAAGGTAATCTAGGATTTACAACAAACGAAAGGTTTGTGGAGAGCATGCAGAGAGAGAGAGAGAGAGTGGAAGGAGCATGAACCGAGCAACCCCACCTACCCACAATCCCTTCCCCCACTCCCATATGTCTACTCTGATGGGACCACGAACGTCTGCAGGAGGATTGAGTGTGAGCGAAAGCGGGATGGAAGAGAGGTGAGAAAGATGGAAGGAAACGAAAAGGCGGGATGTAGATAATAAACATGGACGGAGAGGGAGGATAATGTGGTCAAGATTAAATAAAAAGGGCGATAAGAGGGAGATGATAAAAGAAAGAGAAAGGAGAGAGATAGAAAAAATAAAGAAAGGTATAGAGGAGGAATGGAGAGAGGAAGAGAGATGGAGAGTCGAATGGAGAGAAGAAAAATGGAGAGACGAATGGAGAGTGGAAGAGAAATGGAGAGTGGAAGAGAAATGGAGAGTGGAAGAGAAATGGAGAGTGGAAGAGAAATGGAGAGAGGAAGAGAAATGGAGAGACGAATGGAGAGAAAAAGGATTGGAGAGTTATAAAGATAGCGAGGGAGATTGAGGTAGGAAAGAAGAGAGGAAGGAATGGAGAGAGAGAGGAAGGAATGGAGAGAGAGAGGAAGGAATGGAGAGAGAGAGGGAGGAAGGAATGGAGAGAGAGGGAGGAAGGAATGGAGAGAGAGGGAGGTAGGAATGGAGAGAGGGAGGAAGGAATGGAGAGAGGGAGGAAGGAATGGAGAGAGGGAGGAAGGAATGGAGAGAGAGAGAGGAAGGAATGGAGAGAGGGAGGAAGGAATGGAGAGAGGGAGGAAGGAATGGAGAGGGAGGAATGGAGAGAGGGAGGGAGGAATGGAGAGAGGGAGGGAAGAATGGAGAGAGGGAGGAATGGAGAGGGAGAGAGGGAGGAATGGGGAGGGAGAGAGAGGGGGGAGGAATGGAGAGAGGGAGGGAGGGAGGAATGGAGAGAGGGAGGGAGGGAGGGAGAGAGGGAGGGAGGAATGGAGAGAGGGAGGGAGGAATGGAGAGGGAGGAAGGAATGGAGAGAGGGAGGAAGGAATGGAGAGAGGGAGGAAGGAATGGAGAGAGGGAGGAAGGAATGGAGAGGGAGGAATGGAGAGAGGGAGGGAAGAATGGAGAGAGGGAGGAATGGAGAGGGAGAGAGGGAGGAATGGGGAGGGAGAGAGAGGGGGGAGGAATGGAGAGGGGGAGGAATGGAGAGAGGGAGGGAGGAATGGAGAGAGGGAGGGAGGAATGGAGAGAGGGAGGGAGGAATGGAGAGAGAGGGAGGAATGGAGAGAGAGGGAGGAAGGAATGGAGAGAGGGAGGAAGGAATGGAGAGAGGGAGGAAGGAATGGAGAGAGGGAGGAAGGAATGGAGAGAGGGAGGAAGGAATGGAGAGGGAGGAATGGAGAGAGGGAGGGAAGAATGGAGAGAGGGAGGAATGGAGAGGGAGAGAGGGAGGAATGGGGAGGGAGAGAGAGGGGGGAGGAATGGAGAGGGGGAGGAATGGAGAGAGGGAGGAATGGAGAGAGGGAGGAAGGAATGGAGAGAGGGAGGGAGGAATGGAGAGAGGGAGGGAAGAATGGAGAGAGGAATGGAGAGAGAGAGAGGGAGGAATGGAGAGAGAGGGAGGAATGGAGAGAGAGAGAGAGGGAGGAATGGAGAGAGAGGGAGGGAGGAATGGAGAGAGAGGGAGGGAGGAATGGAGAGAGAGGGAGGGAGGAATGGAGAGAGAGAGGGAGGGAGGAATGAAGAGAGAGAGGGAGGGAGGAATGGAGAAAGATGGAGGAATGGAGACTGAGAGAGAGGGAGGAATGGAGAGGGAGGGAGGAATGGAAAGAGGTGGGTTAGGAATGGGTAGAGGGATGAATGAGTGAGAGGGAAGAATGGAGGGAGAGGAAGGAGAGAGGGAGAAATGGAGAGAAAAAAACGAAGAGGGGATTAAGAGAGAATGGAAAGATAGGGAATGGTGAGTGAGGAAATAGAGAGGGGGGCCTATGTGAGAGGAAGGAAGAAGAGGTAGGGAGATGGTGAGGAAGAGAGGCTTAAGGAAAAATCGGAGGAGAAAGAGAGCGAGGGGAAAAATGAGAAAGAAAGCGGGAGCGGAAATGAGACGAGAAAGGAAGGGTATGCAGGAGGCATGAGAAAGAGGAAAGCAGAAGAGGCAGACAAGAGTGGGAGGGGAGACAGACGGAGAAAGAATGCGAAAGGGTGGAAAGAGGGAGAATAGGAGGATAAGACAGGGGGAGGGAGGGAGGGTGTTTGCGGCTCGAAACGAATTCCCGCCACCTTTATCCTCCTCCTCGCTCCTCCCCATCTCCCCCTCATCCCTACGAGGATCGCGTGCAACGCGGAAATATGCTCGTTACGTGCGGCAGGATGTGACGCGGGGAGGAGGAAAAATTCCAGGAAGCTCCAGCTACGGACAAAAGAGCGCACTATTCTTTTTTTAAAAAAGCAGAACTAAATATAAGCCGCGTACAATAAAAAAAATAAAAAGCCGTTCGGTTCGTTATGCGGAATCTTACGCGTTTCCTCGTAACTCAGAGATAGAGAAAATGCAATTTTTATTATAAATTTTTAACCCGGAATGGATGACAGGAATATTAAATATTTATGCATGCAGAAGCCGTGTAGCACTTTAGAAATAGGACGATTTGCTGCATCTATTCCCTGAAATATTCATTTCTGATACGAGAGAATGTTGGTTCTCATTTCTAGAGGATCCGTAGGGATATAGCAGGGGTCGGCAGCCTTTCTGCATTGCGGGCCGCATTTGTAGTAGTGAATGCTTCGGAGGGCCGCATTAGAAGTCACGAGAGCTTCGGCGGGCCGTATTAGTGTTTACGTCAGAAGTTATTTATGGATTCTTTGATCTCATATGTATTAGTGAATATCAAGACTATATATAGTTTACTAGTGATAAAGCTTCACCATAAAAAGTTTTGAGACCATAACTTGATGAAATTTTCTATATTAAATTTTATCGATCACTTTTTCTCTCTCTCGTGGCCCTCTTGCGGCCCGCAAGCCGTATGTTGCCGACCCCTGGTATATAGAATCTGGATTCGATTCAAAGATAATCTCATTGTATTCCAGTCCATTGAGTGGGATCTAATAACGAGCAATGGCGGCATTTTGCAATGATATCATAAAAAATCGTTTTCTATAGCGCTTAAGCTCCAGACGGGACCCGAACCGGCGACGGTACTAACCTGCACGTTATATATATATATATATATATATATATATATATATATATATATATATATATATATATATATATATATATATATATATATATATATATATATACATATACATACACACACACACCTATATGCGATGCGGCGTACCGACATCCGAGTCAAAAGTTTTTTTCGGTCAACCGAAAGTCCGGCTAAAAGGAAGTTCACCGTATCCCGTCAATATTTTCTGCTAAATCGCCGCCGAAAATTTCCGCCGCGGGAGGAATCGACTCGAGAGAGTCGCCAAAACAAATAATGAACAATTTTTTTGCGAAACACCTGCGCCGGCTCGTAAATATTCGACTTAGGACCGATACGGCAAATCGCTACGGCCTTTCGAAGCGCCCATATAATCTCCTAACGCACGGAGAGTTCGCAAACAAGACAACAAAAATATTGAGTTGACGGAAAAGGCGTGTTTTTCTTCGAAATTTGTGCGCGTATCCGAACCACTCCAAACAACTCGATGCAGTTTTTTTTAACCAACTGAAAATTTAATCCGGTTTAGACTATCGAAATACATAACACACATTGGGGCACACAAACTCACTATTTCTAGGATCTTTTATATTTAAAACCCACTTTCTTCTCTCTCGCTAAGATTTGTATCAATCTATTACATCAACAAAAATGCTGCGTCTAGAGCTAAGTCAGGGATTAGCAACCTACACACATCGATGCCGTTGCGAAAGTGAACCGTGAAATGTAATACACCTAATATATAAAATTGAATGTCTGTTTGTTTGTCTGTTCCCAATACATTCCCACCACCCTCTGACCTATCGGGACCAAACTTTGTAAAGTGACTTCCTATGACCCTACGGGTAACATAGGATACCTGGGAACCCCGACAACCACCCCGCACAGACAGAAAGACGGATATACAGCGAGTTATATCGATTTTTCTTTATGACTGTGTATACCCCGCACATAGACGGACATACAGCGGGTCCTCATATATCGATTTGTTTTCTTTAACTTATATGAATTAAAATAATAAACAATATGAATTAATCATAATATCGTAGTTTGATTAAAATTTTTCTGAAATCGCGTAGCCCTAAGTTTCTATAAACTGTTATTAGAATCCCGAGCAACGCCGGGTACTTAAAGCTAGTTATAGATCATTTCATATTTGTTGCTTAAAATTATAGCCGGAAAAAATCTCCTGACGCTAAAAAAATATTATTAATAATTGATTTTTACTGATAGAAACATTAGCATTCTAACGAGTAACTTTCGACGCGAAACCTAATATGGTCCGCCGAAGCAGTTGCAACTGCTAATGTGGCCCGCCTGGTAAAAAGTCTGCCCACCCCTGACCTAAGAACATCGTATTCAAATCAACCCATCAGGTGAAAATAACCGACAGACTGCTTTAACAACAGTATTAACTACGGTTGAGTAGAACGCGAGTTTCTTTCTAAGTTTTCCAAAAAAAAATAAGGCAGAATAATTTATAATAATAACATTTTCGTCCCCAATTTATTCCGATTGCAGGCTACGCATTGCATACGGATGTCACCACCGTACATCCCTTTACCTTCGAGACTTGGAATTCTAATTTCGGTACGCAACGGCAGGAAAAATCCGAACGGAAATTCGCTTCGGGAATGAAAATAAAAAAATCGAAAATAAAAAAGACGCAAAAAACCTTGATACTACGCGGAATATACCTCTCGTCCGGGAAAGGCATAATAAAAACTGGGAAGAGAGAAGAAGTTCACCTCCACATTCCCGTCGACTTCTCCGGAACGACACGCATTCCTGTTCCGCGGATAAAGGAAAAAAAATAATAAAAAGGAACTACGGGATTGGAATAAAAAAAAGGAAATTCGCGACGGAGACAAAGGAATCTCGAGAAAAGTGAGGGGGGGACAAAAAACGACCGCGACGCGGAAATCGAAAAAATAAAAAAAAACGACCAACTACGTCACGTTCGGTCTTAGGAACGATACACATCCAATATACCACGAGGCGAGAAGCTTAAAATAAGAACCATTCTACCCCCCACCTCCATTTCCCTCCTACCGCCCACTCTGCCGCCACACAAAATCTGACCCAAAAAAAGATACGAGAGGAGTCGTTCGACTCGCAACTCGCGTCTTTTTTAATTCGAGAAAAAATAAAACACTGCACTACCAAAGTCAGGCATGCCAAAATGGATGCTCGCGAGCCGCATGACACCTTTCTATACATTATTGCGGTCCGAATGCTAATTTTCGTCTCAACTGAATCGTTCGAGATTTTATGTAGATACGGATTTTATTTTCGCGAAAAGGACACAAGTTTTCCGTATTTACTAAGATACTATTGAACGCTTTTTCTAAATCATTGTTCTTACCGCCAAAGCGGACGTCCAACCTTCTTGAAGTCGATTTGGATAACTTGTGACGTCATTAAATATTTGAGCAGAAGCGGTTTCACAGTGAAACCACCGAAACTTCCAAGTTTTTGACAACTGAAGCACTGGTTTAATGAAAAACTATCCCCCGTTTTTTTGTTACGTGACGATACAGCAGTTTTTTTAATTCTCGCCATTTCCAGTTAAAGATCTATGAAAAATACAGAATAAAAAATAGAAATAAAATTATTCTCCAAAACTGACCCGGGGCTCGAATGATTAAACAACTGCAACCCGAACGCGGTCCTTCCATTACATCCATCGCTTTAATGCGGCCCTGATGCCTCTTCGATTTTGACACGCACGAAACTACTTGGCGGATGCGGCAAACTTAAAAAGGTAATGCAAGTGGCCTTTGAGGTAAGAACACTGTTACAAAGAGAGGGTGAGGTAGAGAGAAAGAGGTGCCGCCGGCCAATAGAGAAAGAGAGATAGGGCGAGAGGGAAGGAGAGCGTGGGCGTGCGGGGGCGTTAAGGACCCGGCGGTGGAGGGGGGAAGAGGCGTTCCGGGAAGCGTCCAGGGGACACCCTGGCCACACGCAGCCCACATACAGCTCGTAGACTTCACCGTCTGCTAACGTAAGGCACGAATTTCATCCCCCACTCCTTCCGGTCTCCTCCATTAACGCTTCCCCTCCAACCCTCACCACTCAGGACGGAGCCATCGCCTCCCCCCTCCTCCAACTTACTTCCTTACAACCCACGCACAAGAAAAATTACACGAAGCCAAAAAAAAAAAAGAAAACTTGCCTCATTTCCAACTTAATTTTTTCTTCAGTCCGCTCTCCTACCATTTTTTACTTTCTCCATATACGTAGTGTAGGGGCAAGTATTGTTTTCATGAAAAAAATCGACTTCGAGATTTCAACAGAAATACACGTTTTGCGGTCCCTTGAACACGTTTTGACCATTTTCTCGATGTCTGTGCGTGTGAGATCGCTCTTCTGTGGGTGCTCTAACTCAAGAACTATTTATCAGGTCAACGCGAAATTTTATATTTAACATTTTTATGAAAGTCAAAAGAAATGCTTAGTTTTTGATAAAAATCAGTCAACCGGAAGTAGGAAATTTAATTTTATACAACCTTCGTTTGAAACATTTTCCCATGTAATGCATTGTTTAAGAGATATCGTATATTTATAGCTGCCCCACCACGCCACCTATCGACGACTATTGTTAACAATTGACAGTTGCATCTTAGTAACGCCCTTTTTTCTTTTCTTAATTGTTGAAACTTTGTGGCTATATCCAATATCAGAAGGTTATGGCTTGACTTTATTTCTGTTCTTTGTAAAGTCTAAAATTTTCTCGCAGTTTATTAAAATATTTTTTATCAAGTAACCTATTGGGAATTTTTAGAAATATGACAGATACGGAGAAAGTCATGTGGTGGCCACATCAGATTTTTTTAAGTACAGACAACGGCCACCGCGGCACCGATTCTTATCTCGCGGCCAAAACAAGAAGGCTTCTCTCTTATTCTTCCCTTCCTCTCTCTCTCTCCCCCCCCTTCCCCCTCCTCTCTCGTTCTTTCCCGACACCGACAAATACGTGCCGGAAAGAAGAGAGAAAACAAAATACGCGCGCCCGTGTCGGACCGCGGTTTTTTTTCCTTTTCAGACGCGCCACCTATGAACGGTTATCTTTTCCCTAAACAAACGAGGCGGAGAAAGTTCGTCTCGACATTTTCGTAAACACGATTTTTTTTAAAAGTGCGATATCGGGTTGACGCCGCCTAAATGCTCGTCGCGAAAATAATATCGTCCTCACAACCGCGCGCGGGTAATGCCCACCGTACATGGCACGTAATTTTAGTAATGACGGATGCCTGGTATGGGCATCTAGCGGAACCATAAAATCAGGCGAAAATCTTGGCTACGAATAAGCAGTTCTGAATCGTAACTTAAGTATCTTATTATAATAGACCAGCGGTTCTTAACCGAAATTTATAATAAATGTTTGTAAAACAATAAATTTTGTTAAAGAGAATTTTTTCTCTGGAGTTTTTTTTAAAAACAATAAATACGATGTTTAGGCTTAAACTCTTCATTCTTAAACACAACAAATTTTTAAATTCTGCGAGATGTAGTGGGCAGCGTCTCCCGACTGAAAAAAACGGTTGAGAACTATTGGAATAAACGATAGGTGTGTTGCCGGTGAAAAAGCTAAACATTTCTGGTCCTGATCGATTTCCAAATTATTTAGTGGACGTGCCGATGACACAACACAAGGCCGACGATTGAAGCACGAAAAACTATTTTTGTAAGCGAGCGAAGATTAGAAGCTAACTATAAACACGCGACAGAAAAGGAAAAGGATTAGGCGCCGATTAAAACCGAGAGGACGGTGCACAAGAGATAAAGAAAGAAAGGGGGTAAAGAGAGGGATGGATGGAGGGAGGGAGGGAGAGAGAGATGGAGGGAGGGAGGGAGAGAGAGGGATGGAGGGAGAGAGAGGGATGGAGGGAGAGAGAGATGGAGGGAGAGAGAGAGATGGAGGGAGAGAGAGATGGAGGGAGAGAGAGAGATGGAGGGAGAGAGAGATGGAGGGAGAGAGAGATGGAGGGAGAGAGAGATGGAGGGAGAGAGAGATGGAGGGAGAGAGGGATGGAGGGAGAGAGGGATGGAGGGAGAGAGGGATGGAGGGAGAGAGGGATGGAGGGAGAGAGGGATGGAGGGAGAGAGGGATGGAGGGAGAGAGGGATGGAGGGAGAGAGGGATGGAGGAGAGGGATGGAGGGAGAGAGGGATGGAGGGAGAGAGGGATGGAGGGAGAGGGATGGAGGGAGAGAGAGGGATGGAGGGAGAGAGAGGGATGGAGGGAGAGAGAGGGATGGAGGGAGAGAGAGGGATGGAGGGAGAGAGAGGGAGAGAGAGGGATGGAGGGAGAGAGAGGGAGAGAGAGAGAGAGAGAGAGGGATGGGGGGAGGGAGAGAGAGAGAGAGAGAGGGATGGAGGGAGAGAGAGAGAGAGGGATGGAGGGAGAGAGAGAGAGGGAGGAGGGGGGAGAGAGAGAGAGAGAGAGGGATGGAGGGAGAGAGAGAGGGATGGAGGGAGAGAGAGAGGGATGGAGGGAGAGAGAGAGAGAGAGGGATGGAGGGAGAGAGAGAGAGGGATGGAGGGAGAGAGAGAGAGGGATGGAGGGAGAGAGAGAGAGAGGGATGGAGGGAGAGAGAGGGATGGAGAGAGAGAGAGAGAGGGATGGAGGAGAGAGAGAGAGAGGGATGGAGGGAGAGAGAGAGAGGGATGGAGGGAGAGAGAGAGGGAAGGAGGGGGAGAGAGAGGGATGGAGGGGGAGAGAGAGAGGGGGATGGAGGGAGAGAGAGAGAGGGGGATGGAGGGAGAGAGAGAGAGGGGGATGGAGGGAGAGAGAGAGAGGGGGATGGAGGGAGAGAGAGAGAGGGGGATGGAGGGAGAGAGAGAGAGGGGGATGGAGGGAGAGAGAGAGAGGGGGATGGAGGGAGAGAGAGAGAGGGGGATGGAGGGAGAGAGAGAGAGGGGGATGGAGGGAGAGAGAGGGGGGGATGGAGGGAGAGAGAGGGGGGGATGGAGGGAGAGAGAGGGGGGGGATGGAGGGAGAGAGAGGAGGGGTTGGAGGGAGAGAGAGGGGTGATGGAGGGAGAGAGAGAGAGGGGGATGGAGGGAGAGAGAGGGGGGGATGGAGGGAGAGAGAGGGGGGGATGGAGGGAGAGAGAGGGGGGATGGAGGGAGAGAGAGGGGGGGATGGAGGGAGAGAGAGGGGGGGATGGAGGGAGAGAGAGGGGGGATGGAGGGGGAGAGAGAGGGGGATGGAGGGGAGAGAGAGGGGGGGATGGAGGGAGAGAGAGAGATGGAGGGAGAGAGAGAGAGAGGGATGGAGGGAGAGAGAGAGATGGAGGGAGAGAGAGAGATGGAGGGAGAGAGAGATGGAGGGAGAGAGAGAGATGGAGGGAGAGAGAGAGATGGAGGGAGAGAGAGAGATGGAGGGAGAGAGAGAGGGATGGAGGGAGAGAGAGAGGGATGGAGGGAGAGAGAGAGATGGATGGAGTGAGAGAGAGATGGATGGAGGGAGAGAGAGAGAGAGATGGATGGAGAGAGAGAGATGGAGGGAGAGAGAGAGAGAGAGAGGGATGGATGGAGGGAGAGAGAGAGAGAGAGGGATGGATGGAGGGAGAGAGAGAGAGGGATGGAGGGAGAGAGAGGGATGGAGGGAGAGGGATGGAGGGAGAGAGGGATGGAGGGAGAGAGGGATGGAGGGAGAGAGAGGGATGGAGGGAGAGAGAGAGGGAGGGAGGGAGAGGAAAAGAGAGGGAGGGAGAGGAAAAGAGAAGGAGAGAGAGGAAAAGAGAAGGAGAGAGAGGAAAAGAGTAGGGAGAAGAAAAGAGGAGGGAGAGGGAAAGAGGAGGGAGAGGGAAAGAGGAGGGAGAGGGAAAGAGGAGGGATAGGGAAAGAGGAGGGATAGGGAAAGAGGAGGGAGAGGGAAAGAGGAGGGAGAGGGAAAGAGGAGGGAGAGGGAAAAAGGAGGGAGAGAGAAGGAGGGAGAGAGAGGAGGGAGAGAGAGGAGAGAGAAGGAGGGAGAGAGGAGGGAGAGAGGAGGGAGAGAGAAGGAGGGAGAGAGGAGGGAGAGAGAAGGAGGGAGAGAGAAGGAGGGAGAGAGAAGGAGGGAGAGAGAAGGAGGGAGAGAGAAGGAGGGAGAGAGAAGGAGGGAGAGAGGAGGGAGAGAGAAGGAGGGAGAGAGAAGGAGGGAGGAGAGGAAGGAGGAGGAGAAGGAGGAGAGGGAAGGAGAAGGAAGGAGAGGGAAGGAGAAGGAGAAGGAAGGAGAGGGAAGGAGAGGAAGGAGAAGGAAGGAGAGGGAAGGAGAAGGAAGGAGAGGGAAGGAGAGGGAAGGAGAAGGAAGGAGAGGGAAGGAGAGGGAAGGAGAGGGAAGGAGAGGAGGAGAGGAGTAGGGAAGGAGAGGGAAGGAGAAGGGAAGGAGGGGAGGAGAAGGGAGGAAGGAGGGATGGGAGGAGGGGAGGGGGAAGGGAAGGAGGAGGGGGGGAGGGAAGGAGGTGGGGGGAGGAAGGAGGAGGGGGAGGGAAGGAGGGGGAGGGAAGGAGGGGAGGAAGGAGGAGGGAGGAAGGAGGAGGGGGATGGAAGGAGGAGGGGGAGGGAAGGAGGAGGGGGAGAGGGAAGGAGGGAGAGGGAAGGAGGGAGAGGGAAGGAGGGAGAGGGAAGGAGGGAGAGGGAAGGAGAAGGAGGGAGAGGGAAGGAGAAGGAGGGAGAGTGAAGGATTGAGAGGGAAGGAGAAGGATTGAGAGGGAAGGAGAAGGATTGAGAGGAAGGAGGGAGAGGGAAGGAGAAGGAGGGAGAGAGGAAGGAGAAGGATGGATAGGGAATGAGAAGGAGGGAGAGGGGAAGGAGGAGGGAGAGGGGAATGAGAAGGAGGGAGAGGGGAAAGAGAGAGGGAGAGAGATAAAGAGAGTGCTGGGGGCGGGTGGAGCTAAATTTAACTGAGGGAGACCGCTGAGTTTATTTATGGTTCGCCTAACTTTGGGGGCGTACGAGAGAGCTGGTGGGAGGGGGAGAGCTGGTGGGAGGGGGAGAGAGATAGAAGAGGGGAAAGATAGAAGAGGGGGGAAAGATAGAAGAGGGGAGAAAGAGTGATAGAGAGAGGGGAGGGGAGGAGGAGAAAAGACGAGTTGAAAAGGAGAGCTCGAATTACGAATGCGGGGGTGGAGGGCAGCTTTAAAAGTACGCCTTTTGCCCAGAAATAAACGGCGAACGAGTAACGCGTCGAAAACAAGCGGCGGCCGACGGCGGAGGAGGAGGAACGGAGTCATTTTGGCGGTCTTCAAATAAGGACCCGGCGAGACTTT